>JAANSP010001745.1:0-14473 GCA_036850745.1 Homidia socia | reverse complement strand
AACTTACACAAATCGATGAAAAAAATTGTATGAGTATGTAATAGTAATTTTATTTACAAGCAAGTAAATTACTGACAAACCAAGTAAGTTGGAGCGGTAAGATTGTTTAAAGACAGGACAAACTTCAAAATGCCAATGTGTAGAATATAGGTACATATAGACAAGTTATTGAATTAAGTTAGCTTAATTATTATATCTTACTTCTTACATGAATCGCCGTACTTTCTTAAACATCATTTCATTTTTTCGTAATGACTAAAATACAAGTACATACAAGTTTATTTTTAGACACTTTATTGATTTGATATAGTTATATTCAGTGTGAGACTATCGGGAATTATGCAGAATACAAGAATAGTGCTCCCCTTCTTCTTCTCTAGCTTTCTCTTTTTTAAAGCTTTGTTGCATAAGAAAGCGACAAAATCTTACATTTTTACATATTTTTTAACATATTAGTTCGATGAACCAGCAAAAAAGGAAAGTGGGAGAGAAAAATGTCGGTAGGTAAGGAACTCAGGATATATATTTTATCCATGCATATTACAGAATGATCAAACACATTTTTAGCGCGTACCTACTTCCTACATCAAATGATTTACAAGTATAGAAGATAGGTATATATACAAATATTATATAATAAATACTTACAAGAAAGAGACAGTGAAAAGATTAATTTTTTGAGGAGGGTGCTCCTCTGTTGTGTGGATCTGCAGTAATACTTACCTGGTGCTGGATTTCCCTGCAAAAGTGGAATAAAGAGTTAAAGGTAGAGTGAGTGAGAAGAAGAAAAGCAACAGCCTCTTCAATTCATCTTTTACCGGCTCAAGTAAAAAAATCCAATGAATCAATCAATCAACCAGCCAAGCGTAACAACCTCGACTTTCTTTGGTACAAAAAAAGAAGATTCTGACAAAAAAGAATACATATTTTTATCTCAAATATAATATACGAACAAGAAAATAGTGGAAGAATGTATATAAAAGTAGTAGTAGGTGTGTGCATAGGTAACTGTTTGATGGAAACGCTAGTAAAATGAAGATTTCGATGAATGCTATAACAGCCAATACAACAGCATGTATAAAAATGAATACAACATCAAAGAAGAAACGTGCATGCATACAAGCAAAAATTAATATAAAATGTTATATACTCATTTCAATTCATAAATATTAAATATATAGAATTTTTATTTATATGATTCTACAAGACCTTCAGAAATATTTAATGTATAAATATCCCCTTTCCATTTTCGAGGTTCATTTTTAAGACGCACACTTGTTGAGCTAGTTTTCTTGCTATTTACAAATCCATTATAAATATAGTTCTCCAAAAATAAGTAGATGATACGTGTGAATACTATATGACGACAGCATATATTTTTAGAGAAATTGGTAAATTATATTTAGAGTGTGCATCTTAGAAAAGATTTAAAAATAAGCCTAAGTATATTTCTTTGTATGTATATATTACAAAGCCGTTCGTCAAACTATTCAGGGAGAGAGAGAGAAAGAAACATGGAGAAGAGTGGATTTATCAGATTGGATTCCTTAAGAAAAGGAGAGAGGAGGAACGGTATTGAGGAAAGCAACAAAAAGAGGAGCTTTTTTCTTCTCCTTCTTTTCCTCTCCACTCGTCTCTCTTCCACCTCCTTTCCATTCTTTTCGTAACAATGATCCAGCCATGCATAAATATGATGGGATGCGTAATCTCAGCAGCGTCATGTCAGCACTGCTATCCCTCTTTCTCCTGGTACTTTATTATTATTGTTATGATTTCGCATTACTTTGCTCGTACACTATCAAGTTCAATCAAGCAGGTTTGTTTAGAGTAATTTGTAAGAAGAAGAAGGAACAAGGAATTATACAATATAACATTTTGTAATAATTTCTATTGTAATTATATACATTATAATAAAAAGGATGTGAGGACAATTTGTACAGATGACTATTACAATTTTAGTACGAAAGATAAAAAGTACTCGGCGGCGGATACAAAGCGCGGAGAGTAGTAAAAATAAGAGAAAATATATACATGCTTAACTACTTTGGTGTATTAAATATTACTCAAATAATCGTCGATAGTAAGAGAGGAACAGAAAAAAATTATCAAATTTTAGGACATGCAAATCTAAATGGAGCATTGGTATAGCCTACAATGCTTTATATGTACTAACTATTTAACAATATGGTATTTATCAGAGATCTGTGAGGACAGGATATTATCGTGTTACAGCATAATATTAATAATATGTTATTGAGATTGTAGTTTAACGTAGTGCACATTTTTTGTAAGACTGCCATGTTTTATTATTAATATTATCATAATATTATGCTACTTGAATACGTACGTTACTTGGTAATTTAGAATAGAGTACAATAATGTATTGTACTAATAAAAGAGTTGTACTAATTTTTTAAGCGACTGGGGCATACATCGACTACTTAAAGTTGAACGATATTGGCGAATTACTTGCGTGCAAACATTATATAGGTATAAGTATCTCCTTTTTTGTGCAATTTCAAAATATACATATAAATAGATAGATGTTAAATGACCTATACTCCCTAGTAAGCAATAATATAAATAATAGTATGGAACAATGTAATTCTGATTTATAACTGTGTATATTACAAATTGTATAATATTAATACAACGTAAAACTAGGTTGAGATAATATATTATTATGTAACATCCAGTACTGTTTCAGTGTGCCTACTGTACATTAAACAAGCATAGAAGTTACGTATAAAAATACTTATTCGTAAAATTAATTAAAACTAAAATATGTAATTAATTAAAAAGATTCATGCATACAATATGAATAATATAAAATATGTAAGAAATTGTATTGTGCAGCTTTTTTTCGTTTGACAATCCGTCTTTTGCTGACTTTCTGTTTTTTTGTTTATTGTGTCCAGTCCACGTGACGTAATACTTTCTATTCCTTTAAAAATATGAATACCTACGTATTTTAAGAATAATAATAAGAACCGTACGAGTGTGTGTATGTAGACTGTGTATGTCTTAAATATTTTCAAGTATTTTCGTTTATTATTATTATTGTTATCATCAACTGTGAAATTAAACCTGTGTCCTTTTTAACGCAAATTGTGAACTTTTAAAACATTTTCAGAAATTTTGCTTTCCAGATTTATCATTTGACTGTATTCTGTATGCTTGATTGTGTAACTTTTCAGTAAAGATATTTCGTTTTAATGATATTTCCTGTGTGTTTATTTGTAATTGCTGTTTTACTAATTAATTTCAGTCATCTACATTGATGCCTATAAATTCTCAAATTATTTTTATTTGTGTTTATTCCATGGAATCTCTTGTCATCTCTCACCGTCCTTTGACCTGATTTTCAGCGTGTTGCTGCTTTATCGTACAAATGAATGTTGTAGCTAAATCATAATTATTTGTAGATTGCACATCCCTGTCCCGTAATACAAGTATTCATGCACCATACAAATAAATCGGTTATTGATCGTATTTTGTAAATTGGGGATAAGATAGTTAAATATTTGGAGGAGCTTCAGTTTTCATCGGCTTGTTACAACAAATACCACTAAAGTATTTGAATAATGTAAGTATGTGTACAACAATTAATTATTTAAGCATCCAAATCCAGGGTTACTCGCTGATAGGGTTGAAACAAAATAGAGTTAAATTTTTCTGCATCCTCTGCAATCCTTAGCATCAATGTTTTCCGATAATACCCTCAATGATAATACGTGATATTTCTATATGCAAAATTATCATAACTTGTCGTCCCTGCTTTTGTTCACCGTATATGCGATTCCCTTTTGGAACACGTATGTATGTATGTTCCATTTTATTGCTGGGAATTATTTTCTTGGTTATCTACTTATTTATTTAAATAATACTGACGTTTTATTTCTATTGCCATCACACGCAAATCCTTGAGCCCTATAAGTCCATTTTAATGGCTACAAATAGTTAAATAAGCTTTTGGGCTCTACGTTAATCTCTCGAATTAAATTCCTTCCCATTTTCCCTAATTATAGTACCTATATGGGGTTTGTTAAAACTCTAAAGTTAGTTTTACTTGCAATGATCAATACAACTGCATAACTATAACTCAATTTATTACAATTTTGCTACCAGAAAATCTTTTTACTGTCAATTTTCTTTTTCCTGAGACGAGTAGTATTTCCACCGCCATTAAGCATTGAAGTAGCCTATGCTATTCACCAGCATTTTTTCGTAATTGTTTAAATGTACAACATTGAGATAAATTAACAAAAATGTGAGCATATTGAGCGTTCATTCATGAAATGATGATAAAGATGAAACGGTTTAGGGTTTCAATCATCAAGTTGCATCTTAGCAGAAAGCTGAATTTCCTTTCTCACTTTGTTCCAATTTTCGACCTTGGAAAATATTTACTATTTTCCCAGTGAGTTAATGTCGCATGGGAACAATAAAGCTGTTTGGTTACCGTTTGTTTTGTTAGAATCATGAGAGGAAAAATATAAAAACTGACCAAAATTCTCCTTCTTCCATATCATATACATATACTTACAAGCAAAGTGCCAAGTTGAAGGCAAGCAAATTTAGTCATCTTGGACATATTCTAGGTCATTTTTTCATGAAGAACACGAATTTGATAACCTTAGTCCCGAATGGCTCTTCAGATAAGCTCAAAGTGGAGCTTATCGAAACAGAGTAGCTCGTACGTAGTATGTTTAGTTGCAGGTTGCAGTATATGCATAGCCAAAATACCAAAAAGAAGCATGTCACCCTACAACACACTCTTTCTTAAAGATGCTGCTCTTATAATGATGGAAAGCATTTTCTAAAAGAAACATGGGACGGATGGAAGAAGAGTGAAATTAATAGAATTTTTTTCTGAAACGGACAGAGAAGAATAGAATATCAGTCTTTTCCATGCAGCATTAGTTAGTTGGGAATGGAAATCCAAACATTGGGGTAGTTTGGTAGTGGTAGCGTTGCTAGTGATGATGTTTCTGTTGTAGTTTAGCTCGACTCGAGAACAATTTTTCTTGTCTTTACAATGTGCCCTTTCAGCCAGTTTACGTGCTGTCAGTGTGATTTTTCATCTTGCTACTACTGCAACGCTGCAATAACCAACAACCGTGAACCCACTTTTTAGTTTTTTATTCTTCGTTTTTCCAGGCTTTCGCTGCTGTTGAGAATGGCAAAAAATTTAACATGATGTTTATCTCTCGTCGAGAAAAGAACAATAAGAAGAAACAGTTTGCCACTACTAATAATAAGTAAAACTAATATGAGCACAACTTGAACAGCAATCGATTAATAAAAAGAGACGCTCTGTAAATCTTCACTTTGTGCAACGAAAAGTAGAGATGAAACAGTCCGACTTTTTTCCGGGGTGACAGCTTACTTTTTTTACAAGTTGGTCTTTGTTATTTGTGCCGCCACATGTTTTTAGTTTGACTTTATAGAGCAAGATAATAGGTGGTACATATTATATGGCCATTGCTGATGGACACACAAGAAATTTCATTCGTTGCGTCATTTTTTTCGAATTTGTGCTTTCATAAACCACCATTGAATGCTACTGAAACTCTACAAAGATAAAAGAAAATGCTCCTAGAAAATGAATCTATTCTTCCATAAACTGCGGCTGCTGCTTAGCTCCATTAAAATATGCATAAACTTCCTGCCTTTTTTCCCTTTAGTACACTTTGCTTTATTGTTAATGAAGTTACAGGATACTAAAAAACCTCTCGACTTGACTACAGTGTAGTAACAGTGGGGGCGACCATATATTTTAAAAATAAATAATGCAAATGCATATGCATGTTCCCAGATGAATTTTTAATTTTTCTCCCTTTCCAAAAGACAAAGTAACAATTTTTTTTGACAAAGTAGCTCGTAGTACTCAACCATTGGGAAAGAAAGGTCGCGGGAAGCCTCATTTGCATTAAAAATATATTAGCAATGTGCCTTATTTTCCGGTCATGACAAGTACAACAAAGGCTGCCACGATCATTACGGTTGCTGCTACGCTGTACACTTTTGCGATTCAAGAAACTATATACAATACACAATAACAATAATAAAATTCCTTTATCGTCATATATGCATTCCATTATCCACTTCACCACTGCTTCTACTTAGAAGAAGCTATCAGTAAAATCTCTACGGTTATTAGTGTGTACACGAAGATCTTTACCAGAGTGCATGCAGTTTTTATGCGTGTGTGGACTATAGAACGGCATATTATTATGTATACTGTAAGCATACAATAAGAATGCCGTCACCACCACCGGCAGATGATTTCTTAGCAAGTCAGTCTTGGAAAAAGAAAAGCATCACGTCAAAAGAACGCTGGTAGAATGAAAAACGAAAAGTCACAAGAGCACATTCATCTTTTTTTCTCTTTTTTAGTTGTTTGTCCTTTTTTAACAAAGTATTTCAGATCGTTTTTTCCTCTCTCTTATTGAGCACCCAAGTCATTCTTTCGAGTAGGGAGCCAAGACAAAAATGTTCCTTTTAGAATGTCATAGGCTGTTCTATTGCGTTTCAGTTCTCTGTACTACCAACGATCATGCACAAAATAATGAAAACTAAAAAGAAGCGTAGGAGGCTGCAATTCGAGTATTTCTTATAGAATATAAGAATAAGATTTTATAGGGAGGTGGGTTATCCAATTTGTTGAATGATTTCCTGGCCTAATTGCTTCCTCAAAACGCCCTTGTTAAACAATCGTCTAATTGAGGTTCACAATATCGTTGGCTCTCTACCATGGCAAAAATATCATGAAAAGGAAATTGCTCATTTCTCTTTGCATAACAATACCTTTTGAGATTTGAAAAGAAAATGCGCCATCCCTTCCAGCTGCAAACAGGCGCATCAAATTTAAAAAAGACAGCAAAATCAACCTGATGTATGCTGTTATACAAACGCATGCAATATTTATCATTGTTTTTACACTTTTCCAATTTTTACACCGTGGGCATGTACATGAAAAAAGAACACGATTTAAGTTTCAAGTTAGTCTGTTATAATCAAANTGCAATATTTATCATTGTTTTTACACTTTTCCAATTTTTACACCGTGGGCATGTACATGAAAAAAGAACACGATTTAAGTTTCAAGTTAGTCTGTTATAATCAAATACAAATACGGGGGAAACGTTGCGGCAAACAGACTGGTAAAAGAGTGTTCACATCACAATCCTTGCAAGAGTTACAAAAACAAAAACATAATATTAAGTGGCATACTATTTTCTAATACGAATCTTTCCAGTATGTCACACATGGATAAATTGAAAAAAAAGATGTATCATGTTCCACGCTAACAATAACATTTGCTTTCCCGACATTTAATAATCTGTGTGATGATCCTATATACTAGAATTTAAGGATATCCAAACATCGCTCAAAATATATTTACCTATGCGCATGTAACAAAGAGAAGTGAACGGTTCACAGCAATGCGGCAGAGAAAAAGAGTGGTAGTTTCCAAAACAAAAAATCGCAACATGTGCACATCATCTTGAAAAAATCTCTCCATGTGCCCAGATTATTTCATTTGATTAGCATTGTAAATGTCTTAAAATTGCTTTGGGGAATGCACCGCGACATATTCCTAGCCTTGGTACCTTCCTTTGAAATATTCCCACCTGGAATGTTCAAATATCAACGTTATTTGTGTTTTAAAATCTAGAGAAAACAGCTAAAGGCTTGCCTTTTTTAGAAGTATAATACGCATATATGAATACAAGAGAATAATCCAAACTAAGCATTGTAGTTTTTCTCTCTAAAGTACCGTTGTCTTTCAGACGTACCTTTTAAAACAAAAGAAACTGACCTCCCTTTTCACTCATCCGTTGCCTGCCTTGTTTTTATTCTTTTTCCCTTTTTTCACTTTTTTCTCTGACAAGGTACTCTGTGGAGATTTAGAATAATAAACCTAACCAAGTAACAACATAGATAAGTTGTGAAACTAAATGCTTTATAAAACGGCGGTCCTTATGATGGATTTATCGAGATTTAAAAAATTAGAATCATGACATTTTCGAATTGCAAGTAAGTGGATCAGTTTCAAAGTCACAGAATGCAAAGTGCCTTAAGTAATTAGTAATCAGTTGTTAAAAATAGAATTTGAAAATTGGACGGACAGACATTGTAGAGTAGCCAAGTGGCTTTGTAGGCTAGACATTTAATAATAATATAAAAACGGAGTCACTTTTTCACTCCTGTGTGAGCTTTCCCTACTACCAAAGGAAAAAAAGGCGGTGGTGATTCATCCTCCAAACGGACTTGTAAAATGGCAGTAGCAGCAAGTCATTTAAAATGAATGTGCGTCTTATAAGAATACCTTTACGATATCTCTTTGCTTGGTCTTCCTCTGAATATTATGGGACTTCAGGTCAGGCTAAATCCCAGCTGTAATTTGTAATACAAACGAATTCGTCTCTTTCTTCCTATTTCATAGTTTTTTAGTATTTCTTTCTTTTGGTTTCTTATTTCTATCTTCTCGTTCTTCTCCTTTCTGTTCACTACTTTTTTCTCAAGTCCTTCGTGTTTTTTTCTTCAAAATATATAAATGTTCACCGTTCTTCTTTCTTTTTTGCGTTCTCTCATTTTTCTCTTTTACTTTGATATTAAAAAGTGAATTATATATGAATATGGACGTGGCTATCGTTGCAAAACACGAAAAAAATAGAGAAAAGAAGACAGGGACACAGGATGATTTTGATGATAATGTAGTGCATTGAGAACAAATCAAACGGTATAATAATATAAATAAATATTCTTAATAAAACGTATAATTTTTACGCTCTTTTAGTTACTGCATGTGCCAATAAGAGTTTTAACAATAAAAATAAATATGAGCATGAGCAATAGAAACAGAGTCACATAAACATATACATAGATTGAAACTGATTTTTTTCCCTTGCAGGCTATGTTTAGCTGCTCTCTTTTTGTCTGCCTGAAAACCCGTTTTCATAATTTTATAGACTTTATTGGAAAGGTTTCCAGAATTGCAAAAAAGAAGCTTGCTAACCAAAAGGGCAACCTAAACTATTAATAGATAAAATAAAACTGTTATTAAGCTAAAAGCCGAGACGCCCCAATAGATTCCGCACATGAAATAAGTTTGGTGAGGAGTTTCATGTATTTATACATACATATTTTGAGATGTAATAATGCTTTACGTCATTTTTTGCTTCATGTAAACAAGAACGAATTTTTTCCCTTTCGCTAGCAGTCTTGCATATTTCACCTTTCCTCCATTTCACAGTACTTTGATAACACATTACTCCATAATTAAATGGATAGACAGATCTCTTGAGGACTTCTTAGATTTTTGTATTGCTTCAGAAAAACAAAAAATTGAAGCATCATACTGCTGTGAATAGGACAATTTATGTATATCTATTGTACTTCCCTTTACCTACTATTTTACTGGACTTTTATTTCTTTATAGGAACTTCTTTTCCCTTCTGACATGCATTTATCTTGGCCTCTCTTGCAGATTTAACCGTTGCTCCATAGAGAAGGTGAAAAAGTGGCAGCCTAAACAGGGGCAACGTCCGTGTAATAATAAAAATATGTAATGTGGAGTATAATGGATCACATAGGTCGGTCTAGTCTACTACATGATTAAGATAACGAACAATAATATCCTTGCACTCTGTTCCCATCACATAATATTTATGTTTCCTTTGCAAATTGCACTGAACATCTCCCTGCTGTATATAAAAGAAAAGGGCAAAAGTCAAAAGGATGAAACAAAAAAATGCGAATGATTTGACCAAGCTATCTAAATGGAACACTTGTCTCGCTCACTACTACTTGCATAAAAAATAAACTGGACAAGGTGAAGGAATGGCTGTAATAACTTGGCAGAGGAAATGAAAAGTGAGAAATGAAATCATAAAGAGCACACCACAGATCAACAAGAACAAAAAAATCATTTTCTTTGCTTTCTCTCACAAACACATTTCAACTTTTTTCCATAAATATGACTTGTTTCATTGTTTTTTCCTTCTTATAAATACTTTTTCATCAATGCAAAAATCTTTCCTTTTTCTTGGAAAGGAACATTGTGCATACATGCATTTATACAAGTAAAAAAATTCTTCTTTTGTGTCATGTTGTTTTTTTTTTCTTTTTTATAAACTTTCCACCGAAACTTGAGAATTTTCTTGTTGTTTCTTTTGAAAACTGTTTCTTGAAACAACACGGTAATCATAATAGTAATAATAATAGTAACATAAGTCAGGGAAAGTTGCTCAAATGTGCATTGTTCATTTTTGCATTAGGATCAACTTGTAATGTTCCTATCTTTTTTTATCTTTTCGTTCCCTTTTTATGGGCCCAAAACAAGCGCTTGTCGTTACATTTGGCTTGTAGTGTGGTGTTTGTATCTTTGTTTCGTTAGCCTGCTATGCGTAAATCCTGTTGTTTTATTCATGGAGCTATCCATTATGCAGTTATATAGTCCATTGTGCTGAATGATCATTTGAATAAAATTTTCGGGCTGATTATGGTTCGCTTCCACATTGACACAAACACGTAGTTAGTGTGAAGTAAAAACATTGCAGTGCCTAGCTTACTAGGTACACTGTCATGGTTGTCCTATTATTACCTAACTGAGAAAAATACTATGGCATAGTTACCATTTACGAGGAAGGAGGAATACCAGTGCATAAATGAATTGCTACATTTTATGGGTATAATGATGATAACTTATTTATGAACAACGATCATTTTATTTTGTACACGTGATGTTCCCAAGAAAACTATAGAGGTTTAAGTATTTTACTGCTTGATACTATTATTTTACAAAATATGTAAGGATATGCAAGCATCTTGGAAAAATTGGTCGGAATGTGGGTATATTTTTTTAAAAAAATTTGTAGTGCGCCAGCTTGAACCAAAAGCAGCTTATAGTTTCGTGCGCGTATGTTGCTTTTATTGCTTTTTTGGAAATTAGCATTTAATTGCCTTCTTTTAATGCACGGATAAACCCATTCTTGCAAAAATGATGCTCTAACATGAATCTGCCGCTGTATATAAAAATTGCTTGATCTGCTATTTCAAACAGACAACTGGTCATCTCCCAGCACTTCCATTGATTCGGATGACGACATTTTTGCAAGAAAATCCCCACCACCACCACCGCCACCTGCACCACCAGGACAGGGTGAAAGTCGGTCATCCAGTGGCTCCCCTGCCGACTTCAATCCCCAAAACAAAAAGAAGGAGGTGAAACGCAGTAAGTTTTTATTTATTCACGCAAATGGTTCATATTACAAATTTATTTTCTTACTACTACTACTTGTGTGTACATCTTTTTCTCGATCGTTCAGCGTCGCAAGAGTTACATTCAATTGCACACAGTGTGTTGCATACAAAGTGGTCTAAAGTTGGAAAGATAAATATCCAAGCACTCTCCATGCAGAGAGAATCGAGTAAATACGCTATTTTTCCTTCGGAAAGGACAAGCAATCCAATTTATTTCAGTACACACATCAAGTATAAAATGTAGAAGCAACTGGTTTCTCATCATCTCAGCAGTGCTCCCGATATAATATTGGGATAGTTATGGCCTATTATGATTGTACCATAAACATTCCACACACGCAAAGACTAGTGGGACACGGTCAACGTGAAGTCAGTTTACAATTTACTTTACACGCCATTTCACTAAGTAGATTTATTGAACTGTTCATAGTAGTGATATTATTATTATCATTTTCATCCTTGGAATAAACCTAAAGAAATTGGATACATAATGTGCAGTTTGAAAAGAAGAAACATGTCTAATAATAATCATAACAACAACAACAACAATGTAGACCAAAAGGATGGGTAATATACGATAATATGAATCCAGGCCTGTCTATCCTTCGTGTAATAATGGCTAAGGTTATCACATTTTATAATCAACATCATCACTTAGGTACATGAAGGTAGTAGTGATTTCCTTTCAGTTACTGTGCAACTATAGGCTAAATAAAAAGGAAGTGAAAAGGGGAAAAGGCCAGAGACAACGACGCATTGTCCCTAAAAAGAAAAAGAATCATGAAATTCCACTTTAATCTTTTTGAAATATTTATATCAAGTCCAACCTACATGCAATTTACTGTACGGTGTGCAGTAAAAAACCAATGTTTAATTTAAACTTTTCAATAATATAAACCTATCGATACACAGACCATGAACTTTGAACATGACAAGTTTACATTTCCTCTTGTTATACAACTGGAGAAACAATTAGGAGCAGACGAAGAAAAGAGTGAAACTGTGGCTAGTAGCACACAGCAGTAAAGTTAAATTTTATTTTATACATGTTGTTACCCTGGTCATATGTTCAACAAAATAAGTACGTAAAACGGTAAGTACCCTATCTGTTTTCACCAGTAAATTGCTCCCATTTCCACCAAAATGTCAGTTCCACATTCTTTCTTTTCCCTTTTGTCGTCCTCGTGGTGGTGGTGGTCCCGATCACTTTCATTATCCAATCTAGAGAATAATAGCAGAAGTAGAACAAAAGAAGGGGACTATACGACAAGGAGGGGGCAGAAAATCATGAGAATATTATTGTTGTTTAGATAGGTAGCAGGTCTTTTTTTCAACGTCTTTCTCTTTTCTTCTTACTACTACACCGCAAGCATGCTAGTGTATTTCATTTTGCCATTTCGTGTCCAACTTAAAAAAATAGGTTGGACATGATGATGACTTTTTAGCATCAGTAGCAAAGCAATACAGATGACCACGACAAATAGAACCACCGTCGGCATTATATACGCCAGTAGGTAATATTTACTTCTTTTTTTTTAAAAAAAAGGAAAGAAAAGAAAAATCTTTTATTTTTCTAGTTCAATTCATGTCAACCAAAAAATATAAAAATGCATGACAACAATACCATTGTGAAAATCCTTGGAAATAGAAGAAACGAGAGAGAAGAAAATGTAACAAAATAATACTCTATTGCCTTATCTCGTCCAACTAGAATAACGAAGAAAATGACGACAACAACAAAAGCAGCGTTCTACAAGCAGTTAACTTTCTGCTGCTGCTGAATTTTTTCGCTGGGCACAATAATAACGATAATAATAATAGTAATATATAAATTCCTTTTTTTCTCATTCTCCACTTGGTATAGTTGTCTCTCTTGTCCCTCTTTCTTCCTTTTTGAAAATGTGAAGTTTAGTTTAGTTGTTGTGTGTTTTTTTGTTCTCAGTTCTTCTATGTATTTACTTTCACAAGTGTCAGGTCAGAAGCTTTTTTAATAACGTCCGCCAGATAAAAAAGGGAAAGAAGGCAAGTGGAGAAAGCTCAAATGCAAGACAAGCCGCATACAAACGAATCAACTGTTGTTGAAGAAGAAAAAAATTATTAAAACGGAACAAAGAAAACAGGAGAAATTTTTGGTACAAATTTTTTTTCGTGTCTGTTTAAAAAAATGTTATAAGAATGTATTATAGGTATGCGAGGATGTAGTCGTTTTTCTCGTTATTTTTCTTTTTTCTTTTCCTTTTTTCTTTTGCATTTTCAGTAATTTGTATTCACAGATGGTAGTTCACGAACAGAGGAGGCTGTCATAGAAGCTAAGTAGGGTTCTCCATTTTACATTTTTGTAGTTGGCTTAAACCTACAGTTTTTAAATGATTCTGCTGGTAATGTTTTCTTTTCATTTTTTTCCCTTGTTGTGCTCTCCATTGTTTCTGAAACTTCTCTTTTTTCGTATGGTGCATTGTTGTGCGTACTAATCATTAAGTATCAGTGACAAGCATGACGACAACACAAAAAATATATATTGTTGTGCTACAAGGAAAGTAGGTTTATTTGTCGACTTGACCCGTTTCTTTATTTTAAAGCTCATTTCTGACGAAATTCCATTGTTTTTCTCTTTCTACGTGTTTTACTTGATTGAGTTTTGTTTGGAGCTGGTTAGGTGGACAGAAAGGTTAAGAAGCTCATTTGTTGACGCATGAAATATTTAGGAGCTTGAATTATGCATGTGTATTAACGTAAGCACAAGGTTGTGCCTACCAGATTTTTAAAAGAGAAAAAATAGACTTTTTTGGAAATGTATTGTAGAGTAATACATTATTGAAACACTTGCTGAGAACTGAAAACTACTTTAAGGAAGAGATTGTTAAATATTATTTATATTTTATGTAATCGAATTCCGAATTGTTTGTCCATTATTAAGTAGTTTAAGCTTTTAATTATAAGATAGCATTTTAAACTTTAACTTTTTAATGACAAAATGCATTGGTATTTAAATTTTGTGCGCATAGAACATAAAAGAGTACCATTTAAAATAATGCATATAAATAATGGTGAGCATTTACGATGCGATGGTTATATATAGGTACGTACATAACGTGTGTTTTGGTCTAATCTCCAATGCCAGAAAAATTACCGTCGTCATCTCTTTCCATTTAGTTCCTACTATGGAATTCCATTGCATTCTACGTTTACATATTTATTTACT
>JAANSP010001744.1:0-14475 GCA_036850745.1 Homidia socia | reverse complement strand
GGTACGGTGTACCAAAGACGCTGCAACAATTCGAAACTTGAGTAGGGGTTTGGAAACTCACTATATCTTCCGTGTTCTCCACTTTGCCCGTGCAAACCATCTTTGCCATTTTCCCCGTTTTCCCCATCACCTCCGTTTATGTTAATTACCAAAGAAGATGACGTTTCCACCTTGGTCAGTCTGCCGTAGTGTCCATAAAAGTTTCCTCCGTTTTGACCACACCTCCCCGGCATTCCATCTCTGCCACATCCCTGATGTGATGATGTTTTTAGCGATCCTGCTTTACTTCCTTTCACGCCTTTGAGATTAATCGATCGATGTCCATGAAGGATCCACTCTGATGCCAGCATGGTCACAGATGTACCCGGAGCCACAAGGTCGCAGTCAATGATCAGTTTATTTAGGGCAAACAACTCCAACCGCTGCACATGATTGCAAAAAAGATGTCCATTCTTGTCAACAAGCTTACTCAATGTCACGTTCTCGTTCTCTGAATATCATGATTCCGTTTTCAAGGTCGCATTTGTCTAAAAATGATTTATGTGATTCCTCCATTTCATTGATGAATTCCTCTAGAAAATTGATTTCCTTTCCCTAAAATTAAATATCCGATATTGAATATTTTAGTGTAAAAAAACTTACTCTCCGATAGAAACTGACAAGAAATATAATATATGATATCAAAATAATATATATTTATATTTTATATATTTATAATATATAATATATAATTTTATAATATATATTTATATATTTATATAATTATATATATATATAATATATATTTCAAAATCTCAAAGCTAAATCCTGCTTTTAGAGCAGGTAGGGATCTAATCCACATTAAAACAAATCTACGAACTCAATTTTTTTTTAATTGATTTTCTTTACCTTTGAAACCAATTTTAACGAAGTTGAAAAGGGCAACACGCCTTGGTCGGTACAAAATAATAGAATGAAGACCACTGCCATCCGTAGCCTTAAAGGCTGATTTAAAGTCATTTTAGAGTATTAATGAGAAATATTTCACGCATAAAATTTTATTTTCTAGTAATTCTGGGCACAAAGCAAAAATATACTTTAAGAAATAATTTACTGCTTCCGCTGAATTCCTTGAGGCAGGAATCAAAATATTATATGATGACACTTCTCTGGGAGGTGGATAACTTTGAGGTTTGGGAGTTTTCTTCTCCTTTTTATCTAAGAAAAAAAGATGTTGGTTTTATGTGAAAGAAGAAAGGAAAAGTAGAAAAACACAAACAGTAGCTATTATAGATAAGCTGGGGTTGTTTATTTTGGATTACATTTTTTGGTCTTTGGTGCCATCATTTTCAAGAGCAAAATGACATTTTTATTTGTCTTGTCTACTTAGAAAGTTTGCCTGCATTGTCATACTTCTTTGTTTTCTACGAACTTTAGAGAGTTGTTTATTATTAGTACCTTAATTTGACAACTGTCACTTTTGTACATTTCTCTTCTCCCCAATGCGTATATTATCTCGTATATTTGTAGTACAGCATCAAGAAAACATTGCATCTTAATCAGTAGAATAAATTTTACAGCGAATTAACATCAGTGGGATTTTAAATGAGTTTTCAGAACACAGTTATATAACAAAGTACATAATGTTTCCTAAAAAGAGACATTATGTATGACATTTATTTGCATGTAAAAATTCAATTATCAAGTTAGAACTAGGGAGAGCATGTATGTGTCCTGTGAACACAAAATCTTAAAGCCTAACAGCTATTGCTACTATTGGAGATTTTCATAAAGTTACCTCGAGGTTATCAATACAAATATTAAGCAGATGGTAACCAGTCGAAAAACATAAAATTAAATTTCTCTAATCTGCATGGCTTCCACTACTTTCGTTTCTTCGGTTTATGATGATTGATTATTAAGCACATGATTTAGTTATGGACTGGGTGAGCAAATATTGACTGGTCTCTGATTAGTGTGTTTACTTTTCATTGCTCTTTTGATTTTATTGGATAATATCAAGGTTGGTAATACATTCACATTCTATAGCAACCTTGGATAATATTAAGTTTAACCAAGACACGTCTCGTACTTCTCGTAGGCACCATAATTTTTGTAAAAAAACAAGGTAAATCGTCACTCATTCCACATGCAGTATTATTCTGCATATAAAATCGTTCGTTTGGAGTAAAGTGTGCCTGAATGCATGCATTCCAGGCATTCATACATTGTCATTTTCAACAAAATATATAGGAACGTATGTTATGTATGTTAAAAAGATTAAAGCATTGAAGTTATTTCAAGAAATAAAACAATTTCTTTGTGTTTAAGGATTTAAACGTACAAGTTGTACTTAAAATTACTTCTTTAAGCATAATGATTATGATTACATTGATTATATCCGTTTTTTATATAAAAAATAAGTAAATAAGCCAATCTATAAATATTACATACGTACTTTATTAGAAAATTAGTGCGCACAAAACATGAAACACCAGACATGAACTATTACGATAATTTTAAGGCAAGCTAAATCCAGTATGATTTTTACAGTAGCTTTACGAAAATATAGTATACAGCAAAAAATGTACCTACAAAATACAAAACCTCTAAAACAAAGTAACTACGAGCATGAATTTATTTCATGGCAATCAAACAGTTTTAAGTATTGTTAACTTTTATAACATTTGAATATACAATTAACACAACACAAATCAGATAATGAGAATGATTGATATTGAACTAATAAATCAAGGATTCGTATTTTTCTTTACCGATCCCACCCTTGCTGACAATATATTCCAAATCTTCACATTCGATTGGACTAGAACCATGAGTTCTATATTCCTTTACGCAAGTGTCAAGTAGCGTATTTCCTTTTTTGTTTTTTGAATTGATTTTAGCTCCATTTTCCAAAAATGTATCAAGGCATTCTTTGAAATTTTGTTTTGTATAAGCCAAGAGGTGCATAGGAACGTAACCCTCCTCGTCTTCTTTGTGAATTTCACACCCAAGTCCAAGTGCTAAAATGTACTTTATAGCGTCCACGTTTCCACCAAATGCAGCTAAATGAAGAATTGACTGACGTTTTTTATTCTTCGCTTTCCAATCACCTCCTTTGTTAACAATACACTCAAGAAAGGCCTTTTCTCTTCCACGCAATGCTGCAAGATCAAGTAGAGTATTTTCTTCCTCGTCAACAAAGTTAATATCGTAGTATTCCAAAAGTAAATCTAAGGTTTCGTTGAAGTTCTTTTTGTTTTCAATCAGATCGTGTAAGGGATAGCTTCCCATGTTGTCCGCGGAATCAATTGAAACTCCAAGAGAGATAAAATACTTGATGGCATCTATATTTCCACCCTGGACAGCTAAATGCAGTACCGACTCCTGGTCTTTATTTCTTACTTCCCAGTCTCCCCCTTTCTTAACAATGTAAGAAATGTCTGCAAGCGGTCTTCCGATCAACGTTGCCCAACCCAACAGTGTGTCTCCATCTTTACTCTGTTGGTTTATATCCACTTCGTGGTCAAGAAATACGTTTAATGACCCTTTAAAATCAAATTTTGTAAACGCAATTCCATACAAGGGCGTCCTACCATGAAGGTCTCTTAAATTAACATCTTCACCAAGGCTAATTAGGTATTTAATGACTTCCGGATTTCCACCTTTAGCAGCCATGTGTAAAGCTGTTTGGCCATGCTTATTTTTTCTATTCCAATGATTACCAGATTTACTGATTATTAAGGCGATATCTCCCTTACTTCTTCCCGCAGACGCGGCCAAGTGAAGAATAGCATCTCCATTATCGTCTTTTGCATGAATGTTTGCTCCATTTTCGCACAGCGTCACTAACTTTTCTCCAAAACTATGTTCTGCTGCTGCTAGTTTATGTATAGGCATATTTCCTGACTTATCCTTTGAATTGACATCCGCTCCAGAGTTGATGAAATATTTAATCACTTCGGGATCCTTATGACGGACTGCCAAGTGGAGTATCGACTCTCCATCAGCATTCCTTTTTCCTACATCCGAGCCTTGCTCGACAATCCATTTCAGTTCACTTAACTCTTTTCCTTCCAAAACTGCGCTGAAAATGTTATTGCCTCCCATTTCATCAACAACATCCAGCGGCTCCACTTTAACTAAATGATCCTGATTCCCCACTGTTTGTAACTGTGAACTTGGCTTTGGTCTCTTTGCCAATCTGGTGGACCACCGACGATGGGAAAGTACACTTAGATCCAAGGGTAACGATCTTTTTGTAGGTTTTTTCTTTGCTATGGGAAGTTTTCGGGACACGAGAGGAGTAGGACAATCTGTTAAATTTAAATTTTCCATTTTTAAATCTGGGGAAAGATTTTTTGCGTTGTTTTCTGTACAGGATGTGGAGGATTTGGAAGTTTCTGGTGATACGTGAGGAGGGCTGATAGGAGTAATGTTTGCTAAACTCCTAACTTGCAACACTACTGGAGAGAATTTTTCTATGGTGTTTTCTGTGGATGATCTGGCTTCTACACAGTTTGATTCGGAAATTTCTTGTGAAACTGGAGGAGACATGTCTGCTGAATTACTGGTTTGTGAAGCTAGAGGAAGGTGTCTTGTGTTGCATGTGGTGGCTTCCACGCATTCTCCATGATCAGATGATGTTGGCATTTCCCTAGATGTTCAAATTTACATTTTGAGGCAATGCACAAACACTTTTTAAAAACAATACGCATTATAATACATAATAGTAATCATCTTTTATGAATAAATTACCTGGAGGAGAAACACATACAAACATGTCCGGTAAAACAAGTTTCCATAAGTACATTTTGTGCAGAAGGTCGGTTCCTTGGATGATGAGCAATTAATCGTTCTATCAGTTGCAACCAAACGATATCCAAAGCACAATTTTGTAACTGTGGCTTCTCATAATAAATATTGGACTGTCTCAAAAACCGATTTCCGAACGGATGAGCTCCTTTTTTCAAGACAAAGAAAAATATGCAGCCGAGAGAAAAAATATCACAAGCTGGTGACTGATGGAAATGAAAAAAAAACATAAAAACGAACAATTAAATAAAACCACAAAATTATAAAACACGCCCAGCCTAATTGTAATATATTTTGAACGTAAAAATAATAAAACATTGTAATCAACATACTATTTCAATCAAGTGACTGTCAGCTTCGTCCTCAACAAAATGCTTTAAGATCTCTGGTGCCATCCAATCCATGTTTCTTACATTTTCAGAGTAGACTGTAAGGCTTCCTACTCCAGGGGGTAGCTGCACGGCTAACCCAAAGTTGGAAATTTTCACCTGCCCATTTTTTTTTAGAAGAATACTTGCCGGATTCAAGTCTGTGTGGACGACATTCATTGAGTGAAGATAAACGAGTCCTTTGCAACACTCTCTCAGAACCTTAACAGCATTTATTTGGACACTGTCATGTTTGATTTCATCCTGAAGAGTTTTTTGGAACAACTCCAGTGCTACGTGAATAAAACCCTCCCTCGCCTCCGCCATAAAGTAGCGCATAATATTTTCATGACTATCCAGTTTCTTTAGCAACTCCACCTCCTTAAAAACCAATCTTGTCCCTTTGCTGTCGTCTCTGACAACCTTAACTGCTACATCCCTTCCAACGAAGCTCCCCTTGTAAATATTATCGCCAGCAAAAGAACCAGCACGAAGCACTATGGTTTTTTCAAACGAAATGATTCCATAATTAGTAAAAATCTTGTTGCTGTCCAGCAACACTTCCAGTGCCTTTAACTGCTTTGTTACTTCCAGTGATTGGACCAGGTGGTGAAAAGAGTCGGGACGTCCGGCACCGGCAAGAATTTTGTAAAGTTTTTCAGATTTCTGGACCGGGGTATTATTTTCATGACTATCCAGTTTCTTTAGCAACTCCACCTCCTTAAAAACCAATTTTGTCCCTTTGCTGTCGTCTCTGACAACCTTAACTGCAACATCCCTCCCAACGAAGCTCCCCTTGTAAATATTATCGCCAGCAAAAGAACCAGCACGAAGCACTTTGGTTTTTTCAAAAGAAATGATTCCATAGTTAGTAAAAATCTTGTTGCTGTCCAGCAATACTTCCAGTGCCTTAAACTGCTTTGTTACTGGGAGTCCGGCAAGAATATTGTAAAGTTTTTCAGATTTCTGGACCGGGGTAAGGTCAGAAGAATCCTATAAAAATTAAGAAAATTATTAGTTGCACACACTCACACATATTGAAAACAATAATTCGATATTATAAAAACATCTTTTCACAACATTTAATATTTCAGAAATACGTACGTACCAAATTTACCAAATCACTTGGTCCAAGTACTTGTGCATCAGTTAGCGCTGTAATGAATGCTGCATCACATGTCGTTTCCTTGACTAGGTCCTCAAAGCATCCTTCAATAATCAACTTTTGACAATAATTCTCCATCTTGTTGAACAGTAATTTCATGTCGTTTCCTTGACTAGGTCCTCAAAGCATCCTTCAATAATCAACTTTTGACAATTCTCCATTTTGTTGAAGAGTAATTTTGGAACTTTCAAATACCCAAACGAGCACAGATCGTCCAGAAGAACTATAAATATTGAGTTTTTCCAATAATTCTATCAACTAATTTTGGTTCCTAAAAATCAAAATCTTGTCGCACTTATATTTTTAATTAATACTACTATACTCGGCTTAGATGCGGCTGTGGTTGTATTTGAATTAACCGACTGCTCGAAAACGTACTTACATACCTTAATTTAATTAATTTAAATTGATAAATTTTTAGATTGCACTTTTGTGCACTGAAAAAGTAATAAATAGTTTAAAGAGAATGGATGGGAGAAAATGCGCTGCGTTTGTTTACTTCTACTTTGTTCACATTTTCTCTTTTTCTCTCTGGCCCTGCTGGTGAAAACAGCTGGTAGGTATTCAATGCATTACGCTGCTGCTGTGCTACTGCTCGTGCTGCTCGCAGCTCAGCTCCTTGCAAGAAGTCAAGTCAACACTCTGCTCACTGCTGAAGTGCTGAGCTGAACACTCTATCCAATCCAAAATCCAATTCATTGCAAATTGCACTGCATGCACCTCGCACCTCGTCGAACGAAAGTTATCGACAATAACACAATACATTATGTAAGATTTATGTAAACAAACATGGACTTGTTTTTAAAATGTTTGCTTTTTGTTTTCTCTCCTTCCGAAAACGTAACGCAACTAGTTAACTGGTAAACTTAATATTTCTGAAAGTTAAATTACAAATTATATCAACTACCAATTGTGAACTTGATAAAAAATGCATTTTTTCTCTGCAATTCTTGGTGTTTTTTAAGTGCTGTTTGCGTTCTGAATCAGAACTTCTGATGTGTCGAGTTTCTTATTACGACGAGTAAGTAAGTTGATGTTTGATACCTAGTGGTTAGCTTGCGTTGTTTTAGATTTTTATTTTAGATATTATAATTCTGTTTAACTGTTTGGGTTATAGCTCGTTGGTGATAATAATTTTTAACACATTTTTGATGTTCATTTGCAGGTAAGGTAGTTTTAAGCCTTGCTGAGTTGATACAAACTGAAAGAATGGTTGAAGACAATTATCATTGCACTGTGTCTGTGGATTATGAGCCACAACCGTTGGGTTTCCATCAGGACGAAGAAAATGCTGCAATGGAGTGCTTCCAAAGCATTTAATAGTTCCATCCTGGCTGCCCAAATGGATGCCGCAATGCTTGCAAAAATCCAGTTACCTCCACTAAATAAAGTGAATCCTTACCAAATGACATTAGGAAGAAATCCAGTTGCTCATTCGAACCTGTTCCAGACTCTACTGCGTTATCAAAATAATGCCAATAATGGACATGGCTATCGTTTGGGTGGTAATAATATTAATAAAGCCCATGCTTGGAGGAATACCAATCATCAACGATTTCGAGCGTTATCTATTAATGACCAACTGGAGGAGTTCATTTCCTCTCAGTTACTCTCTAGTGAACAGTCACGTCGTCGATGGCAGCTAGCCACTGATCTCTTTTTTATTTTACGAGAGTATTTTCCTTCCTGCCAGCTGTATGTTTTCGGATCACTGCTCAGTGGACTTGGTGACCCGTACTCGGACATTGACATTTACATGGACTTTAAAGGCGATGACAGTAAATCTCTTGGGGAGAGGCCTTCAGCCAAAGGGCTGATGATTTACAGCTTGCAGGATTCCATGGATGAAATTTTGAAAAAGGCAACGTGTCCTCATTCACCTTCAATAAACTTTGCTACGGAGGTAACGCGTCTCGGTACTCGCGTCCCGATTGTTAGATTTCATCACATCCAGACGGGCATCGATTGCGACATTTCTTTTGGAAATCGGATCTCAGTACAAAACACCAAGTTGTTCAAGTTCTACCAAGATTTTGATCCCAGAGTCAAGCCTCTCATTATATTTCTCCGGTACTGGACGACATTTGCATGTTTAGATTTAATATAAAATTATTGATTACCTGTAAGAATGTTCATATATTTAACAATTTTTTTGTACTCAAAATTCTAGATATTGGGCCACGTTTCATGGGGTTTGTGGATCTCAGAAAATTAAGAAATATGCCTTAGCTTTAATGGCTGTAGTCTATCTCACACAGTAGGAAATTTTCGGATGAAAACGCTCTTTTTGGAAATTGATAATGATTGATATTATTGATAATTGATAGATTTTATTTTTTACAGAAAGAAAATTGTACCTTCAATCAGTCTCCTTCAAACACTTGCCGCTGCAGAAAGATCGAAACGAGGTGATGACGCTGGGAAGAATCCGGACAAGTTGGATGGATGGGATTCTTCATTTTGCACTGATCTTGAAATGATTAATGTTTGCTTCCAAGCTTCTCCACTTCCTCCAGACTATCAAGAAAACAAGGCCAAGTATGTACTTGATACGGTCCTTGAATTTTTCGAAATGATGTTGGGCACCGACATTTCTTCTGTTGTGGTGTGTCCCCTTATGGGAAAAATGTATTATAGGGAGAGCTTGATTGATCCCGAAGTGGCGTAATTGTACCTTCAATCAGTCTCCTTCAGACACTTGCCGCTGCAGAAAGATCAAAACGAGGTGATGACGTTGGGAGGAATCCGGACAAGTTGGATGGATGGGATTCTTCATTTTGCACTGACCTTGAAATGATAAATGTTTGCTTCCAAGCTGCTCCACTTCCTCCAGACTATCAAGAAAACAAGGCCAAGTATGTACTTGCTGCGATCCTTGAGTTTTTCGAAATGATGTTGTGCACCGACATTTCTTCTGTTGTGGTGTGCCCCCTTATGGGAAAAATGTATTCTAGGGAGAGCTTGATTGATCCCGAAGTGGCGGAAGAACCACTGCCAGCTCGATTGAGAGAATGGCGAAGATCGTATGAATCAGAGAGGGATTTCTGTAAGGAAACTAGAATTTTCAAACCGCTGGTAATTATGGATCCTTTTGTGATGGAATTCAACGTTGCTGGTCTTGTGACCGAGGATACACTTAAAAGATTCATTGACGCGTGCAAGTCGACAGTAAAAATTTTGAAGAATGGACCAACTTCAATTTTAGATTTGTTTCAACCTTTAATTGAAGTTAAGAAATTGATGTGAAAGATTTTACTGATTTGTAAATTAAATTAATTAGGCTGAATTCAACTGGTTGCTAATTAGTAAAATAATTATCTTAGGACAAGAGTAAGGTAAATATGAAATGAAATATTCAAAGACAAAGACTTAATATTAATCAAATACAAATGTAATATTAAAAATGACGAGAAAAGACTGACCGTTAAATGAAATAAGTTTAACATTTTATTATTTGTTACAACATTTATTTTTATTATATTATTAAAAATGTGATTGTAATAAAATTTAAAATATTTTGCTCAAAGCAAGCTAAAATAACTTTAGTTTATTAAAATCTTTTGGTATTTACTTATATACGTTATTTTACGGTACACGTTTTATGAGCTAGGTTTTTGTCATTTTGTTAATAAGTTTAACATTTTATTATTTGTTACCACATTTATTTTTATTATATTATTAAAAATGTGATTATAATAAAATTTAAAATATTTTGCTCAAAGCAAGCTAAAATAACTTTAATAGTTTATTAAAATCTTTTGGTATTTAATTATATACGTTATTTTACGGTACACGTTTTATGAGCTAGGTTTTTGTCATTTTGTATTTTCATTTTCGATACGTAACATTTGTGTTTTGCTATATGATAAATGAATTAGTAGAATAAAAAATTTTAATTAGAAAATATCGTATTACAAGATGTAGCAATTGGCTACAGTTTTTCTTTTTCTGAATTCTCTCGGAACTTTTTTATTTGAATTGGATGCCCGAAATTAAATGTCAGTTTGATAAAGAATGGCGTAGTTAGATTTGTGTTCGTGTAAAAATACTTTCAAGTAGAAGAAATACACCTTCCTTCTAGGTTATTGATAGGAATACTTTTAAAAGTATTTTCGCTATGGCATTGTAAAGCTAACAAAATATCTAATTAATCAGCAAAATCGCATATAGAAGTAACGTGGGCGTGACGTTTATTAAACGAGAATACTTGATTAGTGAATTTCGTGGCATGACAATGACAAATCGCGTTTAATATATAAATTTTATATTTTATTTTATATAAATTGGGCCTTAATGATGAAGCTTCAAATAAAAAAGCAACTGACGTAAAAAAATGCATTAAAGTAAATTAAAATTCTGGCTATGATGGGTGACATTCCAGGTGCTTCTCAAAGTCTAAGTATGCATAACGGCATTATTTCTGCGTTATAAAAGTAAAAATACCTATTAATAGCCAAAATTTGTATACTTTGTTCGATTTTCAAAATTACATACATTAGTATATAAAACCTTACTGCCCCTTTTGAAAAAAATATGTGAAAAAATAACCAGTACATTAATTATATTTTTAGATCGTATTCAATGATTTTCTTCAAAAACATGGCAAAACCTCCCCACCAACTATTTCGTCCTAGCATTTTAAATTTGACAAATTTTTACAGATTTTTCTTTCACATAAACTGCATGCTTTGTTGTTGAACGTTCCGTATTACTTATATTTTTAGATCGTATTCAATGATTTTCTTCAGAAACATGGCAAAACCTCCCTACCAACTATTTCGTCCTAGCATTTTAAATTTGACAAATTTTTACACGTTTTTCTTTCACATAAACTGCATTCTTTGCTGTTGCCCGTTCCGGTTAACTTTCTCCAACAGCAATAAACTGAGACGATCGTCACAGGAGCAGTTTGTTGTAAGAAAGCACTGGTTTCAAACGTTGATATGTGCATTCATGACCCTTGTAACAGTTTACTGGTTACTTCACAGCAGTAATAAGCCCTATGTTGGTACCGTTTCCATCACTGGTTTCAAAGGCTGATTTGTGCATTCATGACCCTTGTAACAGTTTACTGGTTACTTCACAGCAGTAATAAGCCCTATGTAGGTACCGTTTCCACATACAAAAATCCTACAGTGCTTTTCCACGCTGCGCATAGAGTAGTAAGCGTATTTTGGTTTGCTGTAACCATCAAGAACTTTTGGTGTGACCAATCAAAATTTGTAGACATTCAAAATTTCCTGTCTCAAAATTTTAACATTGAGAAAATGTCAGCAGATGCATTAAAAGTTTCGAGTTGGCAAGATTTTTTCCTCATCGGAAGTTGTTGTACAGTGGTACTTGGATTTCTAGACGTATTAAAGGGCTGGAAAGTTCATCCAACAAGGTGCCTAGAAACCCTTGTCATTGGCGCAACAATGGACAATTGGCGATTCGTTGACTACCAGTCAATAAATGTCAGTACATACCTCTCCATTGACACAATTTTCTGTGGCATTTTTAATATAGGATGGCATCACCGGTAATAGGAGGCATCTTTTATAAAATTTTGTGTTTAATATTACCTATTATTTAGTAAAAAATCTCAATCCCTGTTCTTTCAATTTTAAAAGGCAAGTTTTTGGAATTCAAATGGAAACTCTACTTTTAATGGCCTCAAGTTTTTGGAATTCAAATGGAAACTCTACTTTTAATGGCTTGCATAATTGCTTGGAGTGCCGTAAGAAGCTTTCGGTTGTCTCTGGATAATTTATCAAGGAAAAGCAGCGCAGTAAGTTATCTAAAGGCTAAGAACGTGGAGGTTCTGAATGGCAGGCAGCGCTGGGTGGAAATACACAGTCAATACCTACAACTGAAAAAATTAAGCGATATGATTAACTCTACACTTGGGCTAAATTTTACTTGTTTCTTGGTTGTTGGCGTTTTGGAATATGCAATTTTTCTAGATTTATTATTTGTAGAGCAAACCAACGCGGAGTGGTCTACTCCAACCATTATGATTTTTTACTTTATTGAAAGGTGCACAATTTTCATAGTTGCAGCAGACGTGTGTCGCCAGGTAAAAATCACAATAATTAATAATATAACTATTACTGTTGTGACTTGTATTCTGTTGCGCACGTTTTTATTTTTACTTTCATAGATGCAGTTATTTAAGCAATGGCTATTTGAGGAGGAAAATGACATTAGCATTCCAACAGATAAATTGACAGTTTTAATCAATCAGTTGGATACTAACGTTGTATCTATCAAAGGCAGTAACATATTCCCTTTGACATATGGACTTGCAGTGAATGTATGTTTTTCAAATTAATTGCTCATAATTTGCAGTTTATAAGCAAAGCAAAGTTTATTTAAAATATAATTTCTTGTAATGATGCAGATGGTTGGGATTACTGTGACATATTTTATTATTTGTGTTCAAGCATTGAAAAAAATAAAATAAATTTTATAAAAGAATCAATTGCTGTAAAAGCGACAAATTTCTTTCTTGCGATAAGCACATTGTTTTACTTTTAGTATCATAATGCCCCTATATGCTTTAGTCAACTTTCTTTTTGTTTACATATTTATCTTCTTCTAAAAACCAAGTTAGTTTGAAAATCTATAGAATCAATTCCAGTACCAGTGAATGTGTTTTTTGGAAATCGCAAATTAGAAAAAAAATTGGCAATTACTAAAGTATGAATGTTATGATGATAATTGTAGACTCACATATGGCTGACCGATCAAATGTCTCTAAAAATGGTATTTGTTCACGAACAGTTCTCTACGAAAAGGAAAAGTGTATAGGTATAGGCACTCCCAAATGAAACACATTACTGTTTACTTTACTATGTATTTTCACACGTTTTTTTAAACGCAATTAAATTATATTGAATTTTTGGGATGCATGAACATGACAGAATTATGTCTATTAAATATTTTAAAGGACAGCCCACTGTAATCTGATGATTACATCTTACTTTGATGTCAAATTAATATAACCAAATAGAATTGCTACAATTTTTTTAGAAAAAATTGATAATTAATTAAATTGGCCCTGACAGTTAAAGCATACGGAAAGAAAACAGCTAACATTCGATTCAACCTTTGCATGCTAAAAGCTTTTTTAAATTTTGAGTAGACAAGAAAACAATCATGGGAGTTTTCAAAAGTAAAGCAAATTTTCGTCACCAGCATCTTGATCCGCGTGCCTTTGATTTGACGATTTTTTACAAAATTTACTTTGACATAAACTATATACTTTGTTGCTGTCCCTTTCGAGTTTCCTTCTCCAGTAGCACAAAGCCCGGTTATCCAAATCAATTTACCATCACAAAAAACCGGGTTCAAAATTTTCTGTGTGCTTTCTTTACTCTTGTAACAATTTACTGGAGATTCGATACCACCAAATCCCCTTCTTCTATGAAAACGGCTACAACAACGTCCAAAAATCCCACGATACTTTTTGTCACTGCACAGACACTAGTAAATACATTGTGGTTTTTCCTGAGCCTTAAGTGCTTTTGGTGGGATCAGTCAATACTTTGTTGTTGTCCCTTTCGAGTTTCCTTCTCTAGTAGCACAAAGCCCGGTTATCCAAATCAATTTACCATCAGAAAAAACTGGGTTCAAAATTTTCTGTGTGCTTTCTTTACTTTTGTAACAATTTACTGGAGATTCGATGCCACAAAATCTCCTTCTTCTTTGAAAACGGTTACAACAACATCTAAAAATCCCACGGTACTTTTTGTCACTGCACAGACACTAGTAAATACATTGTGGTTTTTCCTAAGCCTTAAATGCTTTTGGTGGGATCAGTCAAAATTTATTGATATTCTCAACTTTTTGCGACAAAATTTCAACTTCTCAGGGAACTCACAAAATTCATTATTTTATGATGCTGTGAACCGACTGAGTATTATGAGTATTATGTTGCTGTGTGGTTGCTTTGTTGCGGTTGGATCTTTGGATACACTAACAGGCTGGAGGGTTCATCCTACTCACTGTCGCCGAATTCCTGGCAATGTTTCAATGCAATCTTTGCCTTTAATTGATTACAAATCGGTAGCCATGGGCAATTACGATACGGTTGATGTCATTCCTTGTGGGATTCTTAACCTAGGCTGGCTTCATAGGTAAGTATCATGGTCAATATAGTCATCA
>JAANSP010001743.1:0-14480 GCA_036850745.1 Homidia socia | reverse complement strand
TCTTAACGGCCGATTCAGTTGTACTTAACTGGCCGCTAAAATCAGGGAAGTAGAAGTTAAAATGAAATGAAAATTATTTTAAGTAACTTTACCCTTCCATGCATTGCATTTAACTTAGGCATTTTACCTTATGAAAATGTCAGTAATACGAGAGTCAGTGTGCATGAAAATCCCTGGCAGTTTGTACATGTCAAAATATATTTTGATTTACTTTTCTTAACTTTAAAACTGTTTTTATGATAGTTTCGTTTTTGTTCGTATATACTTATCTTTCAAAAAATATAATAAAATTCTAAAACAAATGTGAATAAATTTTACATTAATCTTTACACAATGCACGGGAGGAGCACACAATTTTTTTACTTTTAAAATTTGAATTACACCAATAGGTCGATCAATATTGGCATTACACAGTTCTTCCACTTTTTTCTGCTCCACTGTAAGGCCATATTGCTCTTCTCTGTGGTTATTATGCTGCATTTTATTGGTGGCATAAATCATAGATCCATCGTTGTACATTTTTACCCCCGAAAGCACACAGTATGTGATACAACTTCCATGATTAAAACTACTAGTGTCCTTGTTCCTCCAGTTATTTTGCAGTTCCGACTCACTTATTTCAATGTTTTCCCATACCACTCTTCCTTTTGGTCCGGCCTGCCATTTTGGAAGCTTTAACAAAGTTGCTGCACAGGCAGGGCCCAATGAGAAAATTATTAATGTCGTATCAAGTATCCTATGGTCTCTAAATCTTAGACTAGTGCTGGCAGATACAATGAATGTGGAGCAAATCTAATAAGGGCTTTAAATTTGCATTTTATGAATAAATATTCATATTCACAATGTGGCAACGACAAATTCATTCAATTATCAAAAAATATAAATTTATGTTTTAATTGTTATGCATTGAAGTTCAAAGCTACTTAAAACTATTTTTAAATCATTTTAACTTCCATTTCCACGAATTTAACGGCCAGTTAAGTACAGCTGAAACGGCCGTTAACAAAATGACGTTTAACGGCCAGTTAAAGAGATTTAACGGCCGATTCCATTCTCACAACTTCCAACAAAGATTTTCCCTTTCTAAATCTAGACCGAAAACAAAACTTGAATTAAGCCTTTGTGTGCATTTACCTTTCCAGGAAAAAAAGTTTTCAAAAGTTTCATCTAGTTCTTCAAAGTTGTAAATACGCCTGGAGCGGAATCCTTTCCAGATGCAGCAGAAGTAGATAACCGCTACAGAGTAGATGAAAATGGAGAAAGCCACCGTGAGGAGTGCCATCGTCTTATCAAATGTTGCAGTCATTTTCGAAGTGGAACCTGTCGAAACGAAACAAGTGACCCGACAATAAAGTGTCGTCACTTTATAGTCGGGTCAAGCTTCCAAGCGGGGGTCAAGAGTCAATTTCAACGGCAGTTATCTGAATACGCCTTTGTTGTCCTTCAGACTATTTCGATACTTCCCTTTCTCAAGCCGGCGTGATCATGACTAATTACCAACGCCAGTCTATTTTGAATTTTTTTCTCCCCTTTAGGAAGATTTTCTCGGAAGTTAATCGCTTTTGTTCATTTCTAAACCATGTAGGAACGTGAAAGAAAAGATATTTGTGCAGTTTCTGCACAAAACAGGGTGTAGAAATGAGCTAAATTAGTTTTATGTGTCAAATTGTTCGCTGGAAAGAATCGAATTCGAAACGTATTGGCATTTATATACTAACAAAACAGCACAGCAAATGTGATTTTTGAAATAGAATGAATAAATGAAGGCGTTTCGTGAAATATTTTGGGGAAATTGGTATTTCAATCTTTGACTTATGAAAAGACTATTATGAGGTGAGGAGTAAAGTTGCTACACAATTAAACAATCTTTACCTCCAGAATGTCGAGAGAGAAGTGAAAAACTAGGTTGCACAATCATAGTTTTAAATTACTATAATGTATGGCAATGGCAACAGATACAACAATAGATAAAATGAAAATTGGCAACTGGACCCAACTTTAATTAGTCAGGCAAGGAATATGAGTGTCCGTGTCGGCATATTCAAAGAATATGCTTGCGCAGCGAAAGGCGTGAAGAAGGAGGGTTGGCAATTTGCGCACACACAAAATTCAAAAATAGCGGCAGTGATATCAAACATATTAATATTTGTGCTAAACTCTTTCTCTTAATATAAACACAATGAACTAATGTCAAAACTCATCTAAGTTCATAATATACGTATTGTTCAACTGGTTCATTTGGTCGGCAGGAATGAGCCCCGAAATCGAATGTTAATTAAATCGGATAAACCCTGAACGCATTAAGGAATTAAAAATGTTATTAAAATAGGGACAATGAAAACATAATTGATTCCAAAAAATATGTACTGTTCAGTGTTCCCTATTTCCCACTTGAAATTATCGAAATGTTTCTCACCTGGGAAGAAATGGTATTTACCGGGAAATCTGGGAACTGTGAGACGTAAAGAAACTAATACTGTAACTTGCTTGCTGAAAGGCCAAAATATACAAGCAGCGAATTTTCTTAAATCCAATCATTGAGCCATTGTATCAAGTTTCAATTAAATTTTTATTTTTAAAAATAAAATTCTTGAAGATGATTCTAATTAATCAGTGTTAAAAATATTAGTTAACAAATTGGCTGGTGTGGAGTGTCCGTTGTATTTAGCACCAAGTTTTGTGACCAAATCACTGAAATTAGATCCACAACTGACCTTTCATTTGTAAATTCTATTCATGTACTTAAAAAACCAAATAAGCACCTGTTCTCTGTGTCTAATAGGTTTTCAATTTCGGGCATACCTGGTTAAAGCATTTATAGAAATCCTAAATTTAAAGAGTAAGATTGTGTCTCTTAGAATCAGGCCCCCAGATTGTTCCTGTTTTCGGCATCCTAGATTTTTGACCAGACCATATTTGCAGCTACTGCCCTAAAATGCCGGAGTAGGATCCTAGATTTCGAATTCTTCATGATTTTATAAACAGCGGCCGAAGAGGGATTTGTAGCGACTTGTTAGTTTTATAGAAACTATAAAAAGTGCATAAATATGCAAATTTTCTTAATTTTATTTATTCTTTCCATTTAAAATTTATATTTAATATGTAAAATTGTAGACAAAATAGTATTCCAAGATTATCAGTGAAGGAACAGTAGTCGCAAGGTGTAACCGGAAGGATGTATTTACTCCATACAAGTTTCAAATTGCTAACTAATACTTCAAGTAAATCTACGATTGAACGATTAAGCTACTTGTTTTTACAAAAAAAATTCGAATTCAATTTGTAACTCTACTAACTTGCTGTAAAAGCTTTTAAAATGATGACTGTACAAAATTAACAGATAGGTATGTATACAGCCTAGAACTGGGTTTCCATTATTGACCGCGTCCAATGTAGCCTCAAAAGTCAGTTAACTCCCTGCCCCAAAACATAACGCTTTGCTCATCGTCTCGTTTCTCTTTGAAATCCGGTTCTCGATATGGCCACAATGCCCCTCCAAATATAATACAAGCAAATTAGAAATGCAATTTATAAAAAAAAATTAAAACTCCGAAAAAACACTGCTGCTCCGGGGAAGCCTTCCAACATTTTTGCAGAAAAATCTAGAAAAATTGCTATTTGTTAGTTTTTAAACTTTATCCAGCAGAATTAAATATTTTAACTTTTCAAAAATAATGCACTCGGATTACTGACACAAGAACGTGCCTGGTGCTAATGGCTTTTTAACAATGTTTTGAGAGATAAAGCCAGTACAGAGAAAAACACCATAATTAGAAATGATTGTGCATTAAAGAGCGAAAGCTAACAGAGCTACTTAGTAACTGTTTTGCATTATTAAATAAAACTGTCGTTTCATGGTTTAAGAGAAATATGCAAGACCGTTATGAATAATAACTTGAACAAAATGACACAAGGTAGTAGAATTGTGTTTGTTAAGCATTTTTATTATTATTATTTTGCTTTGGAATGGGATAATATGTTTTTAAAACGTAATTACGTTACTATTGACGTGCACTTATAAGAAGCCGCATTTGTGTGAGAAAAATACTGCACCTGAACAACGTTAACTAAAATATCAGCTTGCTTCGAGAAATTCGCAAGATTGTTGAGAAAAATAACTGAAACAAAAAGATTTAAATTAATAAAATTGTGCTTATGAATTTTATGTTGCATATTTCATCATTTTTACAATTTTTCACACACATTTCGCTTTCACTAAACAATCTCTTTCTGAGTGGCGAGCCTGATTGCAGGAGCTACCATGTCCAGTTGCTGATCACCTGTCTCTGTCACGTCGTCAGAGTCAGAAGTATCCCTTTGCCCCGGTTCTCTTTGTTCTGCTTGGTGATCCTCAGTACGGTTTGCAAAAATGTGCTTGTACCCACCGCACAAAAAATACAGCAAAACTGCATACGAAAGGAAAAACATGGCTATTATCAGGTACGATAAAAGTTCTACAAAGCTGGTTGCGCTCATATCAACCTGTGAATAAGAAAACAAGTGATAATTTTTTCCAAAAATAAATGTTAATATGAATTTTGCTACTCCAATCAAAACATGGGTAAAAACCTTAAGAAAGATAGAAGAAGCAGTTGACCACGATTTAAGGAAGAAACAATGAACAATATATTCAATTTAACAATATATAAATCACAGAAACGTTAGAGGAGCGCGTTCTTGCCTGACAAATGTCTATTTTAGAACTGAAAGCTATCTATGTGAAAGTTGAGAAATGTGGGTGCATAAAGACAGAAACTTCCAATGGCTTATTCGTTATTGAGTAGTGTCTGCGTCTGAAATTGAAATGAAAAGTTTGAAAATAGTTAGTGATTGAAGATGTATCGAAAATGTAACAGTGTTAACGTTTGATGTTATTAGGGCTTAATTTGTGTAACGTTTGTGTCTATTAGTGAGTTACACTGGTTGGTCGGGGATCCTGAAAGCTACCTACACAAAAACATAAATTGGTTATATGATGTTTGTTGATGGAAATGGGGACGATTCGAAGGTTAGACGATTAAAAAGAGGATTTAATGAAAAGATTCATACTTTTCAAAGCAAGGACAAACTGCTTATCAGCATTCTGTTACCAGCACAGCAAGTGTGTTTGCGATGTGCTAGGCATTTTTTGTAATTAAATTAACACAGTTGAAAGTTTATACGGGAAGGGTAATTCACAAAACAGTTAAAAACACTTTTTGTTTGAAAACTACGGATTTTGAGATATGAAAAAGGGTTGTTGTTACTGATCACAGGAAAACTTATTGAAAAATGTTGTTCGTAAACTTGAAAATTAAAACGCTTAAAAAATTTCTACTTGAAGTTAATACTGAATATAAGGTGTACATGCTTTTTAGGCTAAATTAGTGAAAAAATCGTAGAGCGAAATTTTTTTTGTGATGAAAACTTTACAAATGATAATTTCTTAAGAATTTTCTTTCCTTATTATAAAGGACACGGATATCTCCAGGAGAGTATAACTTTAACCCCATTCTTCTCCATACTCAATGCCACACTTAATCCAATTAAATCATTGGTTTATTAGTCCTAAATATAACCAGGCTCCCGATCCCCAGCAAGCAAAACATTGTCTGCTTAAATAACTGAGCTAGCAAAAAAGTCTAGGTAGCGGTAAAGCATTGAAAGATTTTTTTGTGATCACATCTCTCCTATTTTTTATTTTTTTATTTATTAATTTTATTACACGCATTCAAAAACTGACGTTTTATGTATAATTTACGCGTTTTAGACATACTATAACCGCTTTACAAATACTTAAATGTTTATATGCATTTCAAGCTCTATTTTCATGCTGACAATGAACTTTGCGACAAAAATAAACAAGCATTTTGAAGATAAATATATTATAGATTTGAAGACTTCACTTGGTTTTCTCAGGAAAAAATTACTGCTTCCACTGCGGTTTTTTTCTACACCACGATACTTCATCAAAACGTAATTGTGAAGGAAGAAATAATATTTGGTGATAAGGACATGAATTGTATCAAGTGAAGAATACACAGCGAATTATTTTTTGGTTTCCCACGTCATTTTATACCAGAAGCTGTACTTGAATATTTTAAATATATTTTTAGTGAAATTTGGATGCTGAATTCGAAATTACATTCTTGTACGCTTCTTTAAGAAACAAGGTTAAAACTAAAGGCAGATTGTTTACTTTTGCCATACAGATGACACCCACAGGCGCGCAGTAATTTTTACTTAGTATTTTAGTACTCTCCTTTACTTTAGTTTGCTTTAAGTTCTATTGTGAGGAAAATGGTAGGTGATCAGCACCAAAACGTTTCTGTATCATGTTATTAGTTGACAACTGGTTTTTCCTGCTTCCATTTTTGCTCTGCATATTAGCGCACCATCATCATATTGGTATTGTGTTGACACTGGTATGCGCAAATTTTCTTTGTTAAAAATTCGCACACCAGTGTCACATGTAAACAAACTACAGGTATCTGCTTTAAAAGCGTACATACACTAGTTGATCAGTTCCACAAACAGCATAACATGCTATTTCATCATCTTTTACGATTGCTAGGTGATCATTATTAGTCGTCTCAACGAAATTGGAGAAATATTTATGAGACATCAAGTTTCACCACAGCCTATGGTGCCGGGTATGGAATGTCATCATGCCATTTATCTGAAGCCGTCTTTTAATAAATAATTGAAATAAAAAAGGAGAATTTCCCCAAGCCACTGTTCTACCATGATCATGACGCAAATAAAGGTTTTGAAACGGGATAAACTGGTGTTTACCATGGTGTTTTTTGTTTCATTTGCTCTTTGTTCTATAGCTCGTGTTTCTAATCGCCTCGGTTGTATTCTTTTTTGGTGCTGCTCTAATATTCTAATAAAACATTTTCATCCTAGCTTGAATTGAACAACAATCTGGAAACAGCGAGTTGGCGAGAGGCACATGCCTGAAATACAGCTCAGCAGCAACTTAACTTGAAGGAGAAAGCAGAATACAAATAAACGTATGTTTCAGCAGGGAGCGTAAGAAGTAGCATAAACTGTAAAACAAACAATTTAAAGACAGAACCTTATTATTAGTCTGTAAATAGCAAAGAAGCTCAACAAGGTTTCTGGCAATATGTTTTAAATAGATTTTTTATACTCATTTGAAAAAATGAGCTTTTGGCGTACAAAATTCGTTAGTCAAAGGTAGCATCTAAAATCCTGAGATAAGGCTCAATACAACTTATAACATATATATGAGATAACGCAAGTAAAAAACAAACCTTTTAGAGCTTGAAATGCTGGTTTGTTTTTGCGCTGTGTCACTTCATGTCGTTATTATCGTCGTAAGTAATTTATGCAAATAACTAACAGACACTTGTATAGTGAATGCTTCTTTGGATGGCATTTTTATCTATAGAACCAATTAGTTTCTACCACATGGATTTTAATCATACCCCGTTAATTTCACATTATTACAAAAGTTCATCATCAATGGAAACAACTAGTGCTAATCTCAATATGAAGAGTATTAATCACAAAATCACAAAATATGTGATGAATCTGCATCACGGGCATTAAAGGAGTTAGCATTTCCATAATCTGCAATCCTACTCTACTTTTATGCACATTTCTCATAAATGAATACCTGTACACAATTTTGCTATTCAGTGACCTGTGCCCTGTTTGCGCTTATGGAAGTAAAAACTTTGATGTGAATGAGAAAAACATATGCTGCTTTTTTTGGAAAATGGTCCGCCACGTGGTCTGCTGGAGCGTAAACAATAGTATTACTACAGGAATTCATAAAAAATAATTCTTTAAACGTAGTGAGTTCTTTCAAAAACAGTTTCATTGTGTTTTGAAAACTTTTGCGTGCATTGCACTAGACAAATGTGTTTTTGTGCGCCTCAAATTTTCAAACAAAATTGTTTTGTAGTTTCATTTTTGTGCGTTATAAATAATGGGAAAAGTTATTCCATACTTAAGCACATACCTCGTCTCAGTGTCCTTGCTTTCAGTTCGTACATTTACAGTGCATCCGTCCGTATTTACCTGTAGCCGTTTTGCTTTACAAGTTTATTTTCATCACCAGCATAAGGGAAGCACGCTTTTACTGCTTTCTCGTTTTTACAGCTCCGCTTTTAGCCCCAACGTACAGTGCACCTATACATTTGTTTGAATTAAATAAAGATACCATTTTGAAAACGTAGTAAACGACAAACGTTGTAGTATGTCATCTAGTATTAGATAGTTGTATAATGTGCTTCTTGTAAACTCATGCTCTTTTCTGCATTTTTCCAAAATGTACACCAGCGTGTTCAGGAAATGCTGTGCTAATCAATTACTGCTGCTTGGCAATTGGATTTCAATACAACGGCATCTGTGCAAGTTCCGCTTGGTTCTTTGGTTTCCTAGGATAATACAAATAACATTCAAAACTGAGCAGGAAACAGTTAGCTCGTATTTTTTGATGATATTCTGTCAAAAGCATGTCGTATTCCTTCCACTTGGTTACATGTTTGATTCTATAAAGCTTCAACAATTTTTGCCATGAAACGCCTACTGACATGGTACACTTTGCGCGCTTTGTATTATGTTGAATCAACGAGATTCTTTACGAGAAATCAAAAGTTATATGATATTTATGAATTTGTTATGAAGAAATGTTGAGAAACGTTGAAAAACTCTCCATCTAATTGGGTCAGAATAAAATTCTATTGAATCCTTTTAAAGGTGCATCAATGGACTTGTGCATGAAAGGTGACCCCGAATCAAAAATATATTCAATTAGTTATGTTTACGCATTTACAAGTCTGTAATATGTGTTATGTATTTTATTTATGTTGAAAAGATTATCAAAAGGCAAAAATGCTGTTCTTTTTTTGTACTGGAATTAGCCTTTGAGTCAAAAACGGCCGGATAATTGATAAAATTTCAAATTTCAAAATTAAAGTAACTTAACCAATTTAAACTGGACCTATAATGCTACAAACACCCAAAAAATGTCCTTTCATCATCAACAGATTCGGGATATTTTATCAGTTTGCCCCGTCGATTATCATCATGAATAATAAAGATTCGTCATCAGTAGCGATCACAATATTAAATTAATATTATTCACAGTCTCAGATTTAGCTCATCAATCGCCTGTGATGTACATATATCTCACGAATAAGATGACAGGCGTTTGCAGTATGTTGATCTACAATACTACTTTACTTTCACTGATATTTCTCACCAATAAATACCTGTACGCAGTTTTGCTTCCTTTCATTTTCATGTATCGGTTTACGTTGTCCAGGAATCAGTGACCTTTTCCCCATTTGCGCTTACACAAGCATGAAACTTTCTGTAAATAAGAAAAAAATATCTGCTGCTGGTTTTATTCGGAAAACGATCGGCCACGAGGTCTACTGAAACGTAAACAATAATATTACTACAGGCATACATAAGCAAAAAATCATTTCCTTGAACGCAGTGAGTTCTTTAAAAGCATTTTAATTTTGTTTTGAAAACTTTAGTAGCTACGAATTTCACTTATTATGTATAATATTCAATATTATGTATATTTTTGTATGCCTCATAATTTAAGAAATGTGTTTCGTAGTTTCATTTTTGTGCGTCATGAACATAGGAAAAAGTACATACCTACTTATTCTTTTGTCTCAATGTCCTTGCTTATTTACAACTTAGTTGTATTAGAAGCCGTTTTTTCTTTACACGCGTATTTTCATCGCTGGTATATGAAACGCGGACACTTTTACTGCTTTCCTCGGTTTTCACAGCTCCAGTTTTAGTTCCAACGTACAATGTACCTTTACATTATTTTGAATTTAATGAAGATTTCCTTTGGAAAATATAGTGAAATGACAAAGGTTGTTGAATCCCAACAGGTATTTTTTGACTGTCTGTTTTTCTTGTTATTTACCCATCGCTGCTCATTTCTGCCGTGAGTATGTTTTGTCATAGTTCTCAGAACCAAGTCTCTTGTCAACATTTATCCCAGCTTTCCCCGTCTACTTCTTCAGTTCTCTCTCCCTCTGCTTGCTCATACCCAGTAATTAAAATCCTTCAGAGTGAAATGAAGAGTTCAGGTTGACCAAGCGTGTTTTATGAAGAAAACTGTTTATCCAAGAAATACAACATACGATGTTTGGTGCTTGTTTTGATGTTCGTGATGGCAAGTTTTAAAAAGAAATTCGTGTAATTTTTATGTTATGTAATTAAAATCCAAGAAAAACTTTTCTAGACTTACTTTCTTCGTACAAAAAGTAGAGGTTAGGTAAACAACTTTTTCATTTTATTTTATTTTCCTGTGAAAGCAACATATTGATTGCTACTATCATCTTATTTACAGGGTCTGTTTGGCTTTCTCCAAACCATCGTAAACATTTAATATTGGTTTTTATACCGTTATAACAGTGTTAACAACTCTTGACCGATCCCGTCTTTTGCCTTTATATTCTGTTTTCAGAATTTGTACAGGAAGTTACAAGTGGCTTAAGGTATAAGAAAAATATTCACTCTTGAAAATGTTTTTGAGAAAATAAGAAAATAAAGAGCAAACAGTTGTCTAATCATTTCCAAATAAATTTTATTTTCATTTAACTGGAGACACATCTCAGGAATTAATAAATTGGTTATAATAACCAGCTTTTAAATAAGATAGCTGTGCCAATAAAAATCTAGGATGTTTTATAACATTTTAAACGGAAGGTAAGCATTAAAGCAGGTAAATGTCATGGGCATCATGAGAATTTATGTACTTATTCTTATCTGAGGGAAACGCATGTACTTAATATTCCTTTTCATTATAGGCTTATTAGTACGGTACATTTTGCAGGTTATATTCATCAAAGGAGAATACATTTGGAGAAGATCAAAGCTTTTGCTATCATAGGTGATCTTCATCACGGGAAATGTTGAATTGAGTTATTCCACTTCAATTGAGTTCGCTTTATTTCTTTCTTTTGAAAAATACTTGAGGATTTCAAGCATTAATGGCAACCTTAATTCAAAAGAATTAATACTTATTTGTATAGTCCGTTGAATGCAATGGGGTAAATGTTGAAAATCTGGTGTTCCTGAGAAGGTTAAGTGCGTGATGTGTCAATATGCAAATCAACAACTAATGCTCTAGTTTTCACAAAATGGTCTACTATGCTGTGGTCAGCCCACTTTAAGAAAAAGATCTGCTCTTTTGCAGAGAGTGTTTACTTTTAAAGTACGTATCTACCACGCCCCTGCAAAACAGTAAGTTTCAAAGAACATGGTGCATTTAGATGGTTTTGATGCATGGTGCTTCAATAAATTATTCGAATTCGTAATGTGAAATTTTGCTTGTCGTTGAACGTCAAAATGTATTCAAAAATTTTACTGGAAATGAAAAAGGTCAAAATTGATTTTTTTAGAGGTAACATGGGTTAGAAAAAGCTGATGTTGAAGAAGAAAGGCCAAAAGTACGAATAGGTCAATGGAAGTCCCTATTAAGTCTCTTGACGCAAGTTTTAAGGACTTTTTTGGCGCTGGTTATTTGCATATTTTAAGTCAGATACGACAATAACCGCGGTCATGAACTTAAAAAGCTACCGGTCAGGTATTAAGCGGTTTTGATTGTCAAAAATGGTGGTGGTTTTAACTGCTTTAAACGACTTTAAGTGGTCAAATGAGAATCTCGCCAGTTCAAATTCACTTAACGGGCATCTACTACACTATTAATAATGCGTTTTAGGTTACATAAACATTAAAACATTAAAACCCTCAAATTAAAGTATAAAGTGCCCATTTTAAAACCCAGCCAAAATAGTTTTGACCAGACCGCGATTTTAGTCATTGCTATATCTGCTTTCAGCAACCCAACCCCAATCACCACGAAAATGATGAAATCTTTAAACAAATGATACAGAACTATCAATTGAAAGTCAGGCGATTATATTGAAAGTTTTAAACATATTTATAGACTCCGATTATGTTTTTGGGGAAGCACAAAAGATGAGTACTTTTATAGTAAACCTCCCCTGTACATGCACGTTGATTGCCATCTTCATTTTTTTCTTACTTCCAGCTGTTTATGTACATTTTCCGTATTCATAAAACACGGCTCGGGGGGAAAGAGCAAAAGTGCAAAAAGGAAAGTAAACAAGTGTGCTTTGTTTGCTTTCAAACCTAGCAGCTACGCTGCTCACGGCAAATTCTCCGTATTTTGTACAAAAACAGATTTACAAAGCTCCATGATAGACTGCCCTGCTTTTCATGTTTGTACGCTCTTTATTTTACCCTACAATCAACGAAAGGGTGTCATAATATTGTTCACACAACGTTTAAATAAAATTTTGCACATGTCATTGTACCTTTTCTTCATCCAGCAGAAGGAGCTGCTGCGGGTTCTTTTGAGAGATCTAGAGCACGAGCTCCACTGAAATGTAAGTAATGGTACTAGGACAAGCTTCTTTAAAATATTTCTTTGCAATGTGAAATGCAAAAAATTCCAACAAATGTTTGCCATCGCTTGGAAAAAACTGTGCAGACAGACAGAGCAAATTTTAATATATCTTCAAAAATATTTTTCCATAAAAAGTTGTTAATTTAAAGTAGCGTTATTGCTGTTATTGTGAAAGATAGTGTCATTAGGTTCTACTATCAAAGAATTACTTGCATGTTGATCGAAAACAGTTATGAAATGAAATTTACAAGAAAAAAAGTAAAAATAAAGAAATGTGTTTTCTTTTATTGTGTTGTGTAACTTCAAATTAGATAGGAAGTTCGTAGACAATAAAAAAATTCTTAGTACTAAAATTTAAAAATCAAAAACATGACATTTCTTGACATTCACAAGAAGCCCTTTTTAATGTAGTTGTTTCTCAATACATGCATGCGGGTTTTACAAATGGGTCGGTTGGTAATGTGTTTCTTGATCCAGTTGCAGTTGCGTGTTCCTGACAATTTTATGCGCTGGAGAGAATTTAATGATGTTATATCAATTTAAATTAGAATTGGATGGTACAGGTATATTGAGAAGGTAAAATTTTCTTGATCCAGTTGCAGTTGCGTGTTCCTGACAATTTTATGCGCTGTGGAGAATTTAATGGTGTTATGTCAATGTAAATTAGAATTGGATGGTGCAGGTATTTTGTAAACGTAAAAATAAATCAAATACTTTTTTATTTAGCATTTCCACAGAAAGCTGGGAAACTGATGATGACAGATTTTTAGGTTACATGTCATATTCTACAAATTAGGTTATACGTTATGTTATACATGGCCCAATGTAAGCTTTTGATGTAAAAGTGAAAAAAACTCCATGTTTGGCTACAATAATGCAAAGTTCAAATACTTTCCTCCTGCCAAATTATAACTTTTCATGAAAATGACATGCAAAGTCAAGCAAATTTTAGAATTTTTGTTCACTCTCCAGCTGTTTCACGTAAATATACAACCTGTACGCTTTTTACGGAGGAAGGAATGTCAAAAACATTCAATATTTGCTTTTTGCTTAATCGAAATTCAACAGTGTACCTTCTTGTTATGACTGAAACCTAAAGTAAGCATGTACTTACATAAATTATGTGGGGAAAATCTTTCTTGGAAGTTACAAGAATGGAATCGGCCGGTAAAACTCTTTAATTGGCCATTAAACCTCATTTTCTTAACGGCCAATTCAGCTGTACTTACTTAGCCGTTAAAATTTATAAAACGGAAGTTAAAATGATATGCAAATCACAGATTTAATTTGTAAAACGTAAGAACTTAAACGTAAGGCAACTCTAGAAAATGGTGGCTACTATTATTCTGAGAATAAAAAGTGAGAAGGGGTCTAGGATTATCTTAATGGATTTTCTAGATAAGACTCCCCCCTTTGCTTTCAAAATATAACAACCTAACCTTAACCTAACCGAAAACAATCACTTTAAGAAAATCAGTAATAAGCTACCGAGCTGATGGGTGTTTTCAATTTGACCGATTTTTTTAGAAAAGTTTTTTGTTGGAGTTGGTAGGCGGTGAATGGTTTTAGAGTATGGCATCAGTAAATACAAATCAATATACCTTTATTTTTGATCAAAAATGGTTTATCCTCAACGTAATATTGACTAGCTAGCCGTCCATTACGAGGAGAGTAAAAAGTGAAAAGAGTCCCCCTCTAATTTATACAAGTAATGCAGGCTAAAATGTCTATTGATCATTTGAATTATCAGTGTTTGCTTGAATCGCCAAATAAGTGTCGAATTAAAAAATGAATTGAACATATTCGTCCTGCAAAAACTAAGGAAAGAAAAAATAAATACCATAGTACAGCTATTTTGGAGTTAATACTAGTGACGGGACATAGGACATCGGTTGTAACTCAGCCTTTTGCTATTTAAATTGGGCAGTCTTAATGAAGGAAGTATTTAAAAAATATTTGCACAGCCTACAATCAACTAGTGACCGACATTGACAAATCCCTAAAAAATCTAAGTTAAATGAAATGCATAGAAGCTTTGCATTTCACTTTATAACTTCCA
>JAANSP010001742.1:0-14483 GCA_036850745.1 Homidia socia | reverse complement strand
GTGTAGTTGAGCATGGAGCAATGTAGCTAGAAGTTTTTAAGCTAAAAAAAGTTGAGCTAAAGTTCGGGTTGAGCTAGCGACTTTTTAAGCTAAAAAGTTGTAGCTAGAATCCAGGGGAACAAGCATCTTTTCAGCCTTAAACCGAGCACCCTAGAATCAATATAGAAAATACACGCTACCTTTCCATGTATAAATAAATAAACAATGTTGAATTATTTAATGACTGCCACGCAAAAATATTTGACATTCAATTTCTGAGGTCGTTCATATTTGAGTCATTTATCATTCTGCACTGCAACAGCCTAGAAACATATTGAAAATTTTCTCCTTGGAAATGCTCACTTCATACTCTGTTAAGTTGATAGTTTTCTGGGTAAACCTTGCTTATAAGCTGGGCAGCGTTTCTTACACAATCTCAGTTTCCAACTCTGAGAAAAGTGACAGTGGAAACCTCTCCGTGTATTTCAATCGATCTCGAGCCAGAAAGAACCGGATATTATTCCAAATGCTGTGTTACCTTTCATACCCGATTTTTATGTCATGGCAACTCTACAACACCATACAACTCTACAAAGGGACTCCAGATCTAGTTCTCCCAACGCTGAAAATGGTTTACTACGTGCTGGGATACACAACACCCGTTTTCTACATGGTTCACTACCTGGTCAGGTTTAATGACTTACCTGGCCTGTTGCAAGCTTACTTGTCATTATTTAGGGTTACTACAATCCAGTCAGTAGTGCCATGTGAAGTGGACAAAAGCAAATCCTCGCTTTACACCACTCAGCGGAGAGGATTGTCCCTTATAACTACACTTGTTGCCTCATTATGCCTTCTTTTAATACAAAACTTAAAATTAGCAATGACGAAACCAGAAGCACCACAACATTTTACTTCCGTCTTGGCAAACTCAAAGGAGGCTCCCTGGATATATCGAGCTCCACTTGTGGCTCTTTATTTTCTCGCGATGATATGTTTTTGTGTAAGAAAATGAATTTTACTTTTGAAATGCATTTTTTCGATAATATCATCATTTTTATTATTTAGGCAACAATTTTTACCTACTTGACTGCATTCATATTTGGTTATCTGACTTGTGTAACAGTGAGTTTAAAAAAAGTCTGGTGCGTGTAAAATAACAATCTGTCATTACTAAATTTTTACCTTATTTTTTAAAGATAGCACAATATAACTCTTTTGGTTTCAACAGCATGCAGCTTCAAACACAGAGGGACGAAAAAATCCAGGAGAAAATTCGTAATATGCAAGTGCTCCACGCATTTTGGGAATCCTCTTTTCGCCATATATTTTTACCCTGTTTCTCCTTAGCATACACCTGTCAAGGGACTTTGGCCTTGGCTGGATTTGTAAAACTTTCAGGATTAGGATCTGTGAAAATGGGAGTGGCTGGTGTGTTTGTATTTATCTACTTACTTGTAGTATTCGGATGTGGGGCAAGACTGAATGAAATGTCGAAACAATTTTTGATCGAATGGCGACTTGCTGTTGTGAGTACACCCCAGAGAAAAGCCAAAGCTAGGTATACCTTGCGTTTTATAAAATCTCTCAGGGAATTCAGGGTCGATGTGGGTACAACATTTTATGTGGAAAAACGCACCGTTGTTAAAATAGTCAATGTGATCATCAGTAGTACAGTCACATTTATACTGAGCATATAATATGTAAAGAAAATGACAAAAATTGTTGCTGATTATCCGGAAATAGCATTTTATCGTTACTTATAAATTTCATTTCTGTTAATGAGCAAAAGCACACTCGCCGTTTTCTCCACAACAATGTGCTTTATAACCTGCGCCGTTATTGGTACATATTAGCTTACCGATCCCAATTGCACATGCATAATTCATACTTTTCATCTCCCTTGTACGTCCTCATTTAATATTCAATCCTGCTTGACTTGCTGCAGCAGCCTTCCAGAGTGCTTTGAGCTCCTTACTTTTTCTACCAGCCTGACCCGGAAAACCATGTACTCAAATAGAAATGATATCTAGTATTCGCATTAGTAAAGTAACATTTTAGAATAGATAGAAAACGAACTTAATGAGTGCTTAAGATAAAAATTCCCAATTACATGTAACACACTGCTCCAAAAAATTACAACTATTCTCATTACCTCAAAGCTGACCTGGCTTTAGAATTATCAATTTACACAAAAAGTTTTAAAAAAATACTTAATAAATAATTAACAAAAGTGTTCCGTTACAGTTACTTCATCCACGATTTGTAGTTGAAGTATATCTACCTATGCATGTAAAACTAATATATGTACAGTAATCGACCTAAAATTCTAGAAAAAATAATTGGCTTTGCAATTTGCAAAAGTTAGCAAAATACAAAAATGCATTGGTACTTTTATTAGAAATTGCATATCAAATTGTTAAATTTCAAGCAAAAAAGTTTTAAATTCAATTGCCTTTATGCCTTCTTTACTTGATGGAGCATGAGCATACCGCTGAATCAAGACAATGGTTTTGGTGCTGGTGTCGTAGTAGTCTTTCGTTTGTGTGATGGTTTGGAATTCCCCGTGGATTTTTCAATATGGTAAACCGTTGTTTGATGTGGAGTTGAGCAAGTATCCACATTGTCTTTCAGATCAACAGAAAGAATTTCCGTGTTAATGGGTATTCTTGGCCCCAGAAACATTTCCCGTTCGGTATGATCCAATTTTTCGCATCTGGTCAGTGGATGGAACAGCACAGAAAGATTCCCATGGTTTTGCATGAAAAATGATAATGCTGTAGAGATGGATGTTTTGTTGCAGCAAGTCTCATAATTTCCAATAAAATGAGGGCCGAATGGTCCCATGTTCACTGATTTCACGTAACAGTCTGCCAGGAACCCATTCTGAATTGCCTCTTGAATTGAGTCCCTAGTAAATAATATGGAAATAGATACAATTAATGTAGACAAAAATTTAAATATCTGGCAATTTCACATTTTTTGTTTATGAAAACCCTACCTGAATGAAAGAGCTTCCTGTATGCTTTTTTGTACTCCAGGATAAAAATAAACGTGGAAATGATATCCGTGCACTTCCTCCGTTTCAAATTGGTTTGCTCCACCTTCACAAAATCCCACCTCAGTGTTGTCGTCGTCATCACTTTGACATACTGTTTGATGTACTGTTGACAATAAAAGTATAACTAGTAAACTTCTCTGAAAACGCTGGGTAAGCATATCAAAAAACAAATATTTTGTACTGAAACTCGAAAAAAAGTTTTTTGAAGTTAAACAAGGAATGAGTTCGACCGGTCAGATTAAATTACCAGATACCACTGATGACGCTTTTTAAATGACTCAATATGTTCGTGTCAGACAGCGTTGCATAATATTTCTAATTAGCAGTTCCAATCATGTTACGGCTTGTGCTGTTGTATCAGGTCATTTTAAAAACTGACAATTACTTTTCTGCTTTTATCTAAATTTAAGTTTACGTGACTTTGAACTTGTTCCAGAGGAGAACTTGCTTCGGACTGCATTTTTACAACTATTGCTATTCTAGTACCTGAAAATCAGAAAGTGGAAAAAAACGTAAGAAGATGATAACCTATAAAACCATCATTAAGCAGCTTGTTTCATTTTTAGGCAAAACAAGTAACTACAACATTTCATTATACAATAGGACAAGTGAACAAATACAGTTGCGTCATCATTGGTCCAATAATTTTTGAGATTAATTCTTCAACTGTTAATAAGTAAGTTTTAAAAAAGATAAACTGCAGTTTGCAAAAACGATGTGCATGCGTCAGTGTTTTCATTCAGATGGCGATGGCTCACGTACCGTTGTCATTTCAGCTTTATTTACTCTGGGAATATGAAAGCAGTTCTCGTGAACTTTAAAAAAATCTCATTTCTGCACGTTTCTTGAAATTTACTGGCTTCCCCCTCTTTACAAAGTATGCATTACATGGGCAGCAACAAAACGATGAAAATTGCCTCGGTAGTTTAAAATTATTACAAATTGGTAGTAAATTACTCGAATACTAACACAGGTAATTACGCTGCTAAGTAAACAAAGATAATTCTTCCCATAAGCCAATGAACCTGAATTTGAAACAGCCTAAACGCTAAATAGTGGGGCATTCGCGACATGTATCATGTCTTACAATTCGTGATAGCAAACCTTGGTACCAGAATTGTGGTCAGCCTCGCATCACTATGTACTAGACGCCAAAAATCACTCACGTAAAAACTTTACCAACACGATAAATATAATGACAGCAGATGTATTCTCATTCCTCATAATTAGTATGTATACCTATTTGTATGAATAATAAACTAGTCCAATATTAATCAATGGAAAATGTAAACGCATTTGCTAGAAATAATAGAATGGACCGTATTTTATTAGGCATTACCAGCTACAAATTCATGTGGTTTTCGTTAGAAATTTTAGAAAACAATAATTTGGGAAAAAATGTTTGTTTCGACGATAATGTTTTTCTGGAAAGCAATTTATCTGAGCACTGGAATTAAAAATACGTGTAAAGTATAAACTGAACAATTGGGCCATAACTCATTTAAGCGCATTTAATAAACTATAATCAATCAGGAAAATCTTTTTGTATAGACATGTCTCTTGTATTGCCCCATTGTAGAAAGCAGTTGTATAAAAATAAAATGTGATTTACAAATGTACATGTATGTGTAGTTTTACCAAATGAAAATTTGTTCCATTATAAAATCAAGCTATATACCCGGACGTTGTTTTCAGCTTTCAGAACGAAAGAACGTATGTACAGAAAATGGCATCTGTAAAACATTTTATTGAAGAGATGAGTGGATGAAAGAGATTCTTTAAGCCACAACTTGCAACTAGCAGCATGTTGGTAAACACTTTCTTGTACAAAGTCTTCAGAGTGAGCAACTGCCACTTGTCCCACTTTGTTTCAAAACTCTGACTCAATTTCCCAGTCACATAGTCCGCGTCGGTCAGTGTCTCATTTATCTCCTTGTTCGATCTAAATCCAGCCCTTTTCATTTCCTCAATGGTTTCAAAAGGTTGTTCTATTCTGATTTCACAGCAGATATGGCAATGGCTGAAATCGCGGTCTGGTCAAATCTATTTTGACCGGTTTTTAACGGGGGCACTTTATACCGTGATTAGGGTTTTAATGGTCATGTGGTCAAAATTAAATTAACTATAGTGTAATATGTAGCCATTAAGTAAAGATTGAAGGGCGGGATTCTCATTTGACCCCTTCAAGCCGTTAAAAGCCGTTATAAACCAGAACCATTTTTGACCATTAAAACCGTTAAAAACCTGACCAGTGGCTTTTTTAGTTAAAAACCGCGGTTTTTGCCATACCTGTTTCACAGTCAACATGCTGCTCACTTCATTTTCGTATTGAATCCAAAAGAGGGTGGCTGCTACAAGAGTAATGATATACACTCGGCTTTGTCCTGCCGGAACGGGCAATGATAACCGCGTGTGCCAATATTGTGGATAGACAGGAAACGACAATAAAGGACAAACTGCAAAACTTTTTTTTAAATCATTTATTGTTCTTCTTTGAGTCTCACAGTTGTACATAAAATAAATTGATTACAAATGAGTAGCGCAAACTAAGCACTCGTCACTTATAAATAATTCTTAACGAGCTGCTCTATAATCACCCCTGAGTCCTTTCTTGCTAAACACGACTTGCCAGAGTTGAAGTGTTCGGGAGGAGAAAAATGAACGGGCAAAGGAGAGATAAGTAATCCACATGCGATAAAACTTTTCATCGTAATTTTTACCCTGAAGCTGAGGCCACCCACGCAAAAAGTTTTCTCTCCATGCATACAATGTCTTTGCATAGTCCTGCCCAAAATTATGCCAATCCTCAACTACAAACCGTTTTCTAGATGCCTTGGTAATGCCTTCAACTGTAGGTATTTGACCGTTGGGAAATATATATTTGTCAGAAAAGGGATCAGATGTTGCGTGATAATAATTTTGTTGAATGCCAATATTATGTAGAACAAAAATCCCATCCTCCACCAAACATCTATCAACTACTTTAAAAAATTCAGAATAATTGTGCTCTCCCACATGCTCTAATAGCCCAACAGACACAATGCGGTCGAATTTCTCATTCACTTTCCGATAATCTTGATGTCTCAACTCAACCGGGAGGCCTTGGCAGACTTCCTTCCCATATTTGATTCCTTCCTCAGCCAAGTTCACTCCAACGCATTCCACCTTGTAATTCTCGGCAAGATACTTACACAACGTTCCCCAGCCGCAACCCATATCCAGCACGCGCATTCCAGGCTTCAGGTCCAGCTTCTTGGCTAATAAGTCCATTTTGGCAATTTGTGCAGAATTCAAGTCCTTGGCATCCTTGTAGTAAGCGCATGTGTACTGCATAGTTGAGCCCAACATCATTTCATACAGGTCATTACCTGAAAACATAATTTATTTATTTTTATAAAAAATGAATCCAAAATTGTTATCCATAAAAATATATACATATATAAATACTTACCAATATCGTAATGGGTACCCACTACTTTGGAGGCTCGTTTTTTTGTTTGCAAGTTAAAGGCATAGAGTTCCAACCATTGCAAAAACCTGTTCCAGCGATTGTAGTACAAGTCCAACAGTCTGTTTTCGGTCAACCTTATTCCATACACGGTCAAATCCTCTTCACTGTCGATGAAATCCCACATTTTCTCCACGTATGTCTCAAACAGTCCCAAAGAGCCTGTATTGGCCACTCGAACAAAAAACATGGGGTCGTGCACTTTTAAGTGCAACAGCTTGTCGTACTTTTCACATTTAGAGAGAACCCGCTCAGTGTCAACTGCAGTCCATTCTCCATCCCCGGGACAGTGCAGTACCACTCCAATGGACTCGGCAAGTTGCTTTCCTTTCCGTTTTAGAATTGGTTTGAATGGCTTCAAAACTTGAAGCTCTGTCCATTTGTAAATTCGAATAAAAGCTACACAAGTGCAGTAAAATAGATACACTGGCCAAATCATGGTGACGGCAACGGAATGCTACTTTTCATTCAGACTTTCTGTTTTAGAGTGACTTTTAAACTCTGCAGATTATCTTCTTTTATGTCCCCTCCTGTTTACTACAATCTTCCACACGTGTAGAGAAAAATTCTGTACACGTGTGAATGAATTCATTCTGCTCTGACCTTGACGGCCGGCATATGGAGGGATTCTCTCAAATCTTTCATTCGGTCTGCATTAATCTAAATGTCTTGTGTTTACAGAGAGCAGTTAATTTGGAACTATACCCCAAAAAGCGCAATGTTTGTAAATAATTCATTGCAAGGTAGTCGAATACAACATATTTTCACACATTTCCCGATTCTTTAACTTGAATTTGTTTTATGAACAATACGAATTAATTTTTGTCCCTTAAGTTAAAATCAATGATTGGAATTAAAAATATTTCTAACTAATTTACAATTTTTTGTTTTTCAAAAATCTGGATTTTTGCTTTCGTGATGTTCTGCTAGTCTAAATTTTGAATGAACGGAAACAATAGAGCCATAAAGCTGGTTTTAATAGCTTCTTTGTGTATTGAACACGCTGCCTTATGTTTGTGACAGTGGTACGCCTTGTGCCGAAGGGTTCGTCTTTCCGCATAAGGTAGTTATAACTGTACACACATCCCCAACCCATTACCGACGAAATTTTAATCCTGTGGTCAGACATTGTCGATGACTTTGAAATCCTAATTCAATCACATATTACTTTTTCCGAAAAATTATTCAATTACCAATTAAAAATTACTTTTCTTGAAAAAAGTAACTCAATTACAAATTACTGTAATTGTAATTGAATTACGTAATTAATTGCTTAATTACGAATTACTGACAATGTTTACCTGTTTTACTCTTTTTCCTTCTTCCGTTTTTAGTTTTTTGGTATCATTATACCTATTAGCATATTCGCAGCATGCACACAACTTCAACACCATTTTAACCGATCTACCTAATATTCGATTTCTTTCCGGCTATAAAAATGTTTCCCCAAACGAAAATGTGATCGTACTATTAACAATTTGCAGTCCAGTTGTTTCAAATATAATTTGTCATTATTATATTTTTCATGAAAACCATAATAAATATTATCTTTCATTCTGGTTCTCTTTTCAGCCAGAGTCGGAAAATGTGCGAAAAATTATTGTGCCTGCAGAAATTACTGACTTGCAGAGAATTAAGCACATCGTGGTTTTTAGGGCATGATTTACAAAAAAAATGCTCAAAAACTCTCATTTCATTCATCAAAGGTCAAATAAGATAAAAATGTTCATTCAAAAGATCAAAGCAAAAGAAACACTTTATAACTTGTTCTCTTTCTACCCAAAAGATCATAAAAGTTCAGGAGACGAAATGAATAAAAGTAAGCAAGGAGTAGCAAGCTGCTCTGATAAGGCACATTATGGTATGCTGGGAAACTGGTGGACTTGTAAAATGTGTAATTCAGGTTGGATCTGGAAACATTAAAATTAAAAAACGTGATTTCCCAAGTATTCAAATCTATTACTATAATGGTACTCTCTTCATCAATCGATATTATTTTATCTAAAACAATTTTTATTCAAGACACATTTTTTATATTGCAAAACAGGCTTTCAAAAGTAAAACCGATGATAGAGGAAAGAAAATGAATGAACTCTTTCTCTCTTGGTATTATATTGGTCTCTGTATATTTTTTGGTATACCCAAATAATAGTTTGTACCCAATTGTCATAAAATTGTTAAAAAACAAACATTTAAACTGTGGATACGTTGGAGGTTATTCGCTCATTCACTTTGGATTTGGCTGATTGATGTTGTGTAATCGGTGATAGCTTGGGTTTTCACATAATATCCTTATATGCATGTTGTATGATAAGCAGTTTACTTACATTTCAATATCTAAGTTCAGTTCTGCATCAGTCAGCATTACCGTAAGGCCATGGCCTTGACGTACAAATCTTTGGGTGCAAAACATAAAAATTTACCAGCCTGTTATAAAATCATAAATCCATGTCTTTTACTGGTAATGTTGAAATAAGATGTACGAAATGAGAATATCACTAATTTTATTTAAAAACTTTAATTGTTTTATTAAAGCTTCGGTTTCATAATTATGAATAAATATTTCTTTTTGGAGTAAAGCTAATTGCAAATATTATTTCACTTTCTTTGTGACGATTCATCCAAACGTTTCTATAGATTAGACATCAAATTAATATGCTGATTCCATTGGTCTCCTCATTACGTAAAATCTTTTCCTAAATAGTGAAATTCAAGAACGTGCCATAGAAATAAAATGCATCATATTTCCACATTAAATCATCATCGATCACAATGAGCAATGACAATAAATAGAAAACGCCAATGACCTATAATCTACCATTCCACCCAGAAATGCGATCAATTTGTAATTGATATTTTCTATTGTGCGGCCATAATGACAGGAACTAATGGAGAAATATGAAGAATAGCAATATTTTATAACCATTTTTTATTTTATTTGAGTTTTACAATAGCAAACAAAATAAGAAATCGATCAAACTAATCAAACTAACCATTCGTTGCACAAGTAGGTACTAGCGAGCTGCTCTATAATCACCCCTGAGGCCTTTTTTGCTAAATACCATTTGCCACAGTTGAAGTGTTCGGGAAGAGAAAAATGCTCTGGCAAACGACAAATAAATAATCCACATGCGATAAAATGTTTCGTCGTATTTTTCCCCTTGAAGCTGCGGCCATCCACGCAAGAAATTTTCTCTCCACGCATACAATAATTTTGCATAATCCTGCCCAAAATTATGCCAATCCTCAATCACAAATCGGTTTTTGGCTGCCCCAGTAATGCCTTCAACTGTAGGAAATTGGCCGTTGGGAAATATATAATTGTGAATAAAAAGCTCACACCTTGAGTGAAAATTATTTAGTTGCATGCCAATAGTATGCAAAACAAAAATCCCATCCTCCACCAAACATCTATCAACCATTTTAAAATATTCCAAAAAATTGTGTGATCCAACGTGTTCAATCATGCCAACAGACACAATTCGATCGAATTTCTCGTTTACATTTCGATAATCCTGAAGTCGCAACTCGACAGGGAGGCCTTTGCACACTTCCATACCGTATTTAACACCTTCTTCAGCTACGGTCACGCCAACACATTCCACCTTGTAATTCTCGGCGAGATACTTACAAAAGGTGCCCCAGCCACAACCAATATCAAGTACTCTCATTCCAGGCTTCAGGTCCATCTTCTTGGCTAGTAAGTCCATTTTGGCAATTTGAGCCGAGTCCAGGTCCTTGGCATCTTTCCAGTATCCGCATGTGTACTGCATATTACGATCCAACATGGTTTGGTATAGGTCATTACCTGAATAAAAAGTTCTTGTAATTTTTGTTTCTTCAAAAAATTAAATATAAATTTGCATCCGAAAAAACAGGAGCATAACTTACCTATATCGTAATGGTGAGTTGCCACTTGAAAGGCTCTCTTCTTTGTTTGCAAGTTGAAAGCAAACAGCTCCAACCATTCCAAAAACTTGTTCCACCGATTATAGTACAAATCAAACAGCCTGTTTTCGAAAATTCTCTTTCCCATTTCGCTCAAATCCTCTTCGCTGTCGATAAAATCCCAGATTTTCTCCATGTATGTCTCGCCTCCTGCTAAAGAGCCTGTGTTGGCCATTCGTACGAAAAACATGGGGTCATGCACTTTTAAGTGAACTAGCTTGTCGTACTTTTTACATTTTGAGAGAACCCGCTCGGTGTCAATCGCAGTCCATTCTCCATCCCCGGGACAATGCAGTACAATACCGATTGACTCGGCAAGTCTCTTTCCCTTTCGTTTAAGAATCTGTTTGAATGGCTTTAAAATTTGTAGCTCTATCCATTTGTAAATTCGGATGAAAGCTACACAAGTGCAGTAAACTAGATAAACTGGCCGAATCATATTGACTGCAGCACAAAGACTTTCAGTTTTAAAGTGTCCTCAATCCTCAACAGATTTTCCTCTTTTATAGCCAATTCTTTTTACTACATTCTGCTGCACGCATAATACGAAAAAAATGAATGCACTATTTCTGATTTTAGTTCAGTCCAATCCTTATCGGCATATAAATATAAACGAATTGACCCTTATCTTGTTAAGAAACGCTGTCTACATTAATTAGTTTTAATCACTATCAACAAATGATTGTGTAAATGTTTTAATCAAATGTCAAGCAAAATATAAAATCCTGGAAAATATCACATGTAAAAATGTAAAATGCAAAAAAACAAATGGAGTACAAAGTTTTGCTTGGATTTTGTTAAATCGTTCAATTATCAGTAACCTACGCAGTGAATCGTTTATTTTTATGCAAAAAGAGTCAACAAATCTTTATTCATTTTTTATTCACTATATGCATATGCATACAGATAACAATTTTTTATACTAACGGAGCTTGCAGTGCCGACTGCACATGCACATTATGTAAAAATTATATCTTGCTATCGACTACAAGCGTAGACATTCCAGTTGTTTTAATTATACATTTCCCAATATTCAAAAGCAATTAAAAACTTTTTATTATGCTTTGCTCAGATATATGTATATTTGCTAAAGATTAGGGTACTATTTTTCCAATGGAAACTGCACAGCGATTTCCTTTCCAATCAAACAAAAAATAAAAGGTTAAAGAGCAAAATCAAAGGAAAAAAGCAAAGAGGGTACAACGGGTTAAATTGGGTGATTAAGTAAAAAATATGCAGCATAGTAGCTCCATTCTGGTATTTTGAGGCCGCACTTTTACTGAAATTAATATCCTACAATATTTGATGCTGGTCAAACTTTCTGTCCATTTTTTGGACAATTTTTGTTAAATGCAAAAATTACATGAACACAATTGACATACCGATTTCGGATTAGGTAACTGCTTGGAGAGCTCGTTAGTTAGTTTCAAGAAGTTAAAAGCATACCTACAACTACTCCGTAAATTCACAAATCCAATCGCAAATTCAATTTTTGCATTAGCAATGTACAGAAATGAAAAGTGAAGTTTTTGTGTTGTAAAAATGCAATTGGGGTGAAGGGTTAAAAAAGTAGCCACAGCAGCATTAAGCGCATTAAGAGTCACGTACGTGTAAATGCCAAGGAGTAGTAAAGTGACCAACTTGTTCAGTGAAAGATTGCAATTAGTTGTGCAGAGACTTAAATTATTTATTTTTTAACTATAAAGTCATCCATTATTTTTAATAAAATATTACTTTTAAATTATCTTGTTACTGAAAGAAAATTTCTATATTTGTTGCCGTGCTGTGAAATTATTAGTTGATTAATTAGCTGGGCTTCTTGCCATATGGTCCACGATATTTGCTAGACCATGATGTCATTTTGATTACTGTAAATTTTCGTCTTGGTCTTTTTGGATCAGCCCAGGCAATTAAGGTTTAAAAGGTGGATTGTAAACCTCTGAACGTGTCTAACGCAGAACCAATTAAAACTTTTTTTTAGCATTCTGTTGTTTGAAAAATAACAATACAAAAGTTTAGAGCGAATGGGTCACAATGGTATAGTGAAAGCTATAGAATATTTAAAAATGGTTTAATTGGTTTCCTGTTGGATACGTTCATTAGCTCACTGTGATGTGTTTAAAAGACCAAGTGCTTGCGTTAAAATGGGTGAAGGAGGATGTGGCCGAGTTTGGAGGGGATCCTAATTCTGTTAATTTAATTGGCCAATCTTCTGGAGCCCTTTTGGTAAACTTTCAAAAGTTTTCCTTTGTCAAGAGACCTGTTCCACAGCGTAATTTTGCAAAGTAGCTTTGCTTTCTGCCCCTGACCGAGAGCCTTGACAGGACCAAACCCTCTACTGGTTGCGAGACAAGTAGGTGAGCTAAATAAGTGTCCCACTGGATCCACACAGGAAATGGTCGAATGCCTACACAAGGTTCCAGCAAAGGTCCTGGCAACTGTTCTTTTGCAATTTTTAGAATGAGCTGCATTTCCATTTGGGCATTTTTTCCCAGAAATGTGGAACATGCGCATTCTGGAGCACTTATAACAAAGGAACCTGAGAAATATTATGAAAGAGGTTGCTAACGTGAGTATGATTGCTGGCGTGACGAGTAACGAGTTTACTTTACTAACCTCTCTTTTGATAAAGTCCTCTTTCCATGTGGTTGATATAAATAGAAATTCGAAACGGATAGCACCTGAGCACTGCTGAATTCAAAGCGTGTACAATTTTCCTCTGAGAAATTGAATAAAATTTGGAATTTCTACCTGGATGGCAAAAAAGTTGGGGTGGAAGACTAGACTCAACTTTTCTCAGGTAAACAAATATTTTAGTTTGAAAATACAATTAATTTGATGATTTTTTGACCACTTCTGCTTTTTATCGGGCAGCTTATTTCGGACCGATACATAAATCATTGCACTATGAAGACAATGCGTTATCACTCCATGTATACTGGTCATCCTGTGTATGGATATATATTTTCAAATCGGGGGCGCTATGGTACCGTAGAACAAGCTGGTGCAAGAACAAGAGATTGGGGTATGTTTAGATAACAAAAAACTGTAAAAGAAAATTTCCAATGTCCACTAGGATTAAGAACATGATTTTTGTGGCGTTTTGCACGTCCTGCACATAATGATGAGCTAATTTACTTGTTCAACAATGCGGATTGGTACCATACACTGAATTTCCTGGTCCCAGAAAATTTTCTAGATTTGTCCTAGAATTTTCAATACTAGTTTTGAACATATAACGGCTTTTAGTATCTCTAATTTTTGAAAGTGATTTATAGTGGATAGCCCAAATAAAACTTAGTTATAAAACGTTTCAAAAAGTTAATCGCTGCAATTTATAATACTAGGGGAGTGGATACTTTTTTATCATCTTCAATTAAACAATAAGACATTTTATTAAAGTCTGTTTACAAAATGAAGATACTTCTAGCATAACAACACACGTGCAATGATTGCTTATGGCACAGCTTAATAATATAGCATTTTTGCCTGTGTTGTAAACTAAATCAATACGTCACTCCTTATCAGTTCATATTTTGTCGTCAATGCTACCATTGCAACTTGAAGATTAAATACTGAATTTCGGAACACTTGCAAATATTGAAACTAGTCAAATCGGGAAGATCCATTCAAAATTAGTTTTTAGGGCTGGATGTGAAAACCCCTAATATGTCTTCTTGGTAATTAAATTAAAATACTTTGATTGGGCTCAACCTCGCTGCTTCAAATCTAGATTGCAGTTCGTAAAATGATATTTAAACTGTCAGTATAACCAGGTATGGCAAAAACCGCGGTTTTAACTAAAAAAAGCCACCGGTCAGGTTTTCAACGGTTTTAATGGTCAAAAATAATTGTGGTTTTTAACTGCTCTTAACGGCTTTAAGTGCCCAGGTTGCGGTGGATTTTTTCATACGTCCGCGCTCAGCTCAGTCATCAGTAAATTTAAATTTAATCAATCAGTTTGTTATAATTGTGTCTGTAGTGCGA
>JAANSP010001741.1:0-14487 GCA_036850745.1 Homidia socia | reverse complement strand
TATTACTGCATAGGTATAGCTTTCACGATAGGTTGATACACTGCACAAAAATCTGTAACGTACAGAATTTCAAGGTTTTAAATATTTAAAAAAAATACTTTTCCAACTGTAATTCATTCAAAGTTTACAAACTAGTACAGCTTCACTCCGAATGAAGCAACAATTACACCAAATGGGACAGTGTAATCATTTTTTTTATCCGATTTCAGTCTACTTCAAGATAAGCCTGTTGTTGATGCGTTTGAGACCCAAACTGAAAATTGAAGCTTTTAACAAGTTTGCCCTAAACAAACGTGTTTACCTTGGTTTACGCTTTTGTCTATTTCTGTCATATTTATCCATTTTCACGGGCTTCAGATTCAACCCTCCTTTTCCAGACAAGTGACGAGAGAAAAAGGGTTTGCGTTTTCAACAGAAAATGACATACTTATCTGTGTGGGATTTTCCACACACTTGGCCAAGTCATCAATCGTGAGTATCTTCTTGAGATGAGTTAAATCAAATGTAGTAAAACACATTTTAAGTCATCCCCGTCATCAGCATAATCACCAAAAAAAATAACAAGAGAGCAACTCTTCAAATGTGTTCAAAAACAAGAGCGAAAGCCACATAAACTTTTTTTTTACATAAGAGAGGTGGATGCAGAAGATAATAAAGATTTTAACTTTCAAGTTGGATAACTACTCTCCCGTACGGAAGGAGGGCATTATCAACACCACCACCACTGCTGCTGCCACTCCTGGTCCTACCCGAACTGTCTTGAAGAACGTTGATCACCATATCTTCTTTTTCACAACCTAGTCGTAAGCGTCAGGTCTACATTTCAGTCGGTCTGTAGGTAATATACTTGTACGCTAGTTTTTAAAGTAAATTTAAAAATACAAACAAAAAATACTCTAAAAGTAGATAATAAAACGTAGTGGTAGCATCAGCTCATCCACTGCTCAGTAATTTCAGTGCTGCCAGTTAAAATATCCTTTTTTATTCCGATTTCCTTATCCAAACATTTCAGGCAGGCAAGCGTCTTAAAAACAACTCATGTCTGTCGCTCATTAAGCATTTTTCAATCTTAAAATTACTCTCTTGAGAAAAATGACGGATGAGTCTGAAGATGAGGGGAAGCATATTATATCTAGATATATTATAAGTCTGAGGAATTATTATAATGGTTATAACTTTACAAACACCAGCCCGGCAAACTTTTGTATACATTCTGAACTAGCCCAATTGCTTGGCTTCCAATCTATCGTATTTTGCTTGTCATGTGTTGTGTTGTGGTACTGCTTTGTTATGATGTTAATGATAACCATGCGCTGCTAAGAATAATAAGCAACAAGGAAAAAAGTAATCGTCAACTTTTAAAAAGAGACTTTCTTCGGCAAGCCTTTGTTTTCCACATTATGGAAGCAAAAAAAGCTATAAAAGATTTTTTAGGGAACGTGTACAAAAAAAACGACTGAGTTGCACTTACTCTTGTCTTTGTGCTTTATGCATTTTTATATTATGACTGTCTCGATTTGAAATAGAAAAATGCATAAAAGTGCACTTCTCGTCCTTTCCTCCACTTTTTTACTAGCTCACTGCAGATGACAGCAATAAAATGACTGTTTTTACACTTTCAAATCCTTTAGTTGTCTGTAAGATTTTTTTGTTCAATGCCGTCGACTGATCTACATCTTTTTTTACTAGCTCACTGCAGATGACAGCAATAAAATGACTGTTTTTACACTTTCAAATCCTTTAGTTGTCTGTAAGATTTTTTTGTTCAATGCCGTCGACTGATCTACATGCAACAGCAAATGTAGAACATTACAACTTTTAGCGTTTTTATTTTTTCTCTGCTAGCATCTATTTTTTGTTCAATAAATTTGACTAGTACACGGCTAAATTCAAAACAAAACAATTATTAAATGTCATTAAAAACGTAGCGTAACTTGATTATGTTGGGTTTATGGAGCGTTGAGAAATTATGCATGCTCCAATCTTACATTATATTATGTATTACACTTTTTTATTATAATGAAACTGAAAGCATACATTTGTAGTAATAATAACCGATATTTACGTTATTTAGCAATGACATAAAAACTTAATTAGTATCATCATCATCATCTTGAGAGTACAAGTGTTCTTTTATGGTCAACAGAAATCCAATTTATTTCATGGATAAAAAACCATACCCCATAGGAAGCCAACGGATTGTCAATACTTAACATGATATTTAGAAATGCAGACTCGGTAAAATGATTTGAGTACCAATAATTTTACGTTTTGTCTGTGTGTGAGTGAGAGATTTCAAACTTTGAAATGCTTTATTACACTGAAAAAAGTGAGCAGTGTAAGTTTATTACGTTGCTCACACAGCAGCAGCACACTTGCATTTCAGTGGGACTGGGAATAGTAAAATGTCCAACTCGTTTCTACCGAGCAAAATGTGTAACGGGAGAAATGAAAATGAAAAAAAGATGTTCTCAAAGTGTAGAACATGTACGTTTCTATCATACAGCATAATCATTATAATGGTCCAAGTAAATGATATCTACTACAATACAATTGAAAACAACTAAAGTCATATGGCCGCAGCTGCTGCTGGCCGGCAGTCACTTTTTTCCCTACTATGAGCATGGCAGCGTCGCCATCTCTGCTGCTGGATGCCTAGCTCTTTTCTACCGAGTAAAATAAGTAATGGGAGAAATGAAAATGAAGAAAAAATGTTCTCAAAGTGTAGAACATGTACTTTTCTATCATACAACATAATCATTATAATGGTCCAAGTAAATGATATGTTCCATATTTCACTTCACACATAAGCTCATACGTGTAAAAAGTATTGTGTGGGTACTTCCTTCCTACTGTTTTACTTTTTTACAAGCGACTCTGCTCAGTCAGTTCACTACTACTACCACTTAAAACGAAAATGATGATGATTCTTGTGGAGAAAAAAATAGCTGGTGCTGCTGCGTGTTCATCTTCATCATATAATCTTGACGATCAATTCCTTTAAATACACGGTGAATGCACAAGTATATGATTACACGATGATAAATGGCAAGTGCCAGCTGTCTACCTGGCCCTCTACATTAGTCATTGTAATTGAAGTAAATGAAAAGTCGTAAATTGGGGGTGATATTAGAAGTTATGAATAAAAACATTATTATGTTGTATTACAACCAGAAATAAGTAGGGAGCATTTCAAACGTTTTAATAACATGCAGAAGCAGCAGCAGCTTCTCCAGCGATATAGCTATAATGATGATGCAGTTAGTTGTTGTTGTTTCTGGTTTTGTACTTTGTAAAGATATCGGTTTCAGTTATAGCATGGTCGTACGTCACGTCCTACCCTTGTACCAGGTCAATTTTTCTTGTCAACGCAACATCACATTTTATTTTCAATAATGGAGCCAACAGGAACAGGAATTAGAAAGCGACTTGGAATTCCACGAGGAGCCAGATATACAACATACATACATGTAGAAAATGCAATCACCTAGAATGCTAGCTTAGTATTGAATGCTCAAACACCCCGTCAGTGGAGCCCGTTGGGGAGAAGTACGGAATTGGATTTGTGGGTTTGTCAAAATTTCCTTTGTATATGCGTTCTGCTGACTGATTCATTACTTTTTTACTTATATGCTGCATATTCTTCTTTTTGTCTCTGGAAAATGTTCTTCTAGTGCATTTTAATTGCTGTAATGGTTGAAAAATAGTGACTAAGTGTATTTAGAATTACATTTGACTTTCTTATCGGCTTTGCATAGGTTAGGAAACTTGTAGGTAGCTTTTGTTCGGGATGATCTCGTCCACGTTCTAATGTAAAAAACATTCATAAAATGAAAGCACTAAACTAAAGATCTCCTTTGTGAATGAGACCCTAATTCCATCCAAGACACTGCTTATTGGAAAAGACCCTACCAATATATTTCAGAGTAAACCCTGGAAAGTATCTTTTAACACATCTTATCATGACGGTCTTTAGGAAATTTCATGGTGGTAGGTAGAGGTATTTTTACACCTAACGATGCTTAAAGATTCTCTCGCCGTCACCAGTCAATAGTTCAAAGTAAATTTTTGTTGTTTATACAGTATACATTTTTGCATCGCTAAATTATTAATTTGCAGTTATTTAAAATTTATGAGTAAAAGCTTAGGTAATAGAAAATTCTAAAACAATAGTTTTGATTTATGAGAACTGCGAAAATGTTCCTGTAAAATGAAAGTCTTTCGTTCTATTTTTTGAACTTTATATTTCTGCCATGAGATTATTGATTAGTAAATTTATTCAACTGACATGTTTAGTAAATGTTAGTATGCAAAATATGCTTGTTTATGCCTCAAATTTTACAGTGAAAGTCAATAATATCAAGCTTACCAACGCGAACGGTGGGTGGCACTCTGCAAAATGTTGTTGAGCAAAGAAATATTATAGTAAAAATGAACATATAAACTGCGCAGAGTATCGCCATTTTGTGTAGTAGGTATATGTAGGTATACCAAAATTAATTGATCTGTGTTGTTGTTGTTGTTGGAGTTGTCAGTTTATTATGTAAGCAAAGCTCACTGCGTGCACATCACCCCGGCGAGAAAGTCAATATATTACTCTTACTTCCTGGAACACAATCTTTTGCTCATCGTTAAGATCAACTTTTTAAATATTTCTAAGCATGCGAATATTCACTTTATTGTTTGTCTCTGTGTTGTTGTTGTTGTTGGAGTTGTCAGTTTATTATGTAAGCAAAGCGCACTGCGTTCACATCACCCCGGCGAGAAAGTCAGTATATTACTCTTACTTCCTGGAACACAATCTTTTGCTCATTGTTAAGATCAACTTTTTAAATATTTCTAAGCATGCAAATATTCACTTTATTGTTTGTCAGACACAGTGTGAGTTGTAAACAGCGATAAACTGCTGCTAGCCAGATTACTTAATTTTCAAGTATCTACTATTACACCGACCTTCAAAAAATATTAGCATAAACAAACAAACATGTGCACAGGCAATAAAAGCTTAAGTAATTTTCTCTGGCGTCTGGCGGAAAAAGTCGTTTTCACAACTCAACTCATGTACCATTATGTTTATATTACTTGGCATTTCATGCTTGGATAATTTTTCGCATGCGACACAGAATCAATTAATTCACACTTCGTGACTTGAGCTTCCACGTTTAGCAGACTACTTGTCCCGCAAAACGCCACAGTAGAAATTACATGACTTGCTTGTGTATATGCAACTGAATTTCACAATTTTAATTACTTTAAATACATGGAGCAAGGCTATTGAACCCACATGCAGGCAAAAGTTTTAATTTTGTAAAGTTATTCAATCTCATGTGTGCTGTTGTGTTGCAAATAATCGTAAAAAATAATTTTGCCACAAAGTTAATGTTTTCGTTAGCACGTCACAACTTAATCCAGATGAGTGTGTGGTACTCTGCTGATTATTACTGGAAATACAGATGTACTCAAGTAAACTTTAATAAGCTACTGTCTTTTTCGTGGACTTTAACACAAACAGGAAATCCCTTTCTGATAACGACCAACTCTCTTTTACAGATCAGCCTTTTAGGAACCACATTAATTTTTGAGTGTTAATTCAACAACGCGTTGTTCGACTGAAAGTTAGATGGGTTGAGTCATAAACGGCAACTCATGTGGAGCATGATTCTTCTGGACCTGTGGCACAGAGTAAAAACCGTGCTCTTTTCTGCTTCAATAGAACCTCAAGCTATGATCTTTTGAGTTTTAGGAATCTCGTCGTCGTATGATTTTGATCTGGTGCTGCTGCTGGTGACGAGAAGAATACCCAGTTGATGTTTGGTTGTTTGTTGTTGGCATTAAAGTGTGTAGGCGTCGTTGTCTTAACTTTTAGACAATACATTCGCCTGCAGACTGAAGATTTTTTTAACTCTTATGTTGAGCTGTTACCTCATGACAATGACAGAAAGCGCAATAAAAAAGTAAAACCAGCAGAAAGAAAAAACAAAAGCCACAACAATTCCGTACTATTTCTCTTTTTCTCTCACTCAACAAGAAACAGCCCTACATTCTGGAAAAGATCAGACAGCCCTCGGCTCTGCTTCAGTAATGAGACCAATATGAGGTTGAAAAGTCACTTTTACTAATGCAAGTTAACTTGAAACAACTGACGGACACAAAACACCACCACCGTTTCTTTTTCCTAAAAGCGTCAAGGAAAAAAGCTCCCACACACGCACTCACACTAGGAGAAAAAAAAGAATTCCCCGTGTATTTTTGGATACATGCGTATAATGTGCGTAATATTGTATGGAAATGCGTCCAAAACACATAACGTGTTTTGTGTTGTTGTTACGTTCATTTTCATGAGGGTTCATTATGAAAGTGCATTTTTAAAAACTGCTTACTTTACCACCAGAGACACATGGACATATATGGGCTTTCTCTTATAATGGGCCATTATTATTATAGTATGGTGCGTTTTTAAAAATCTCCTCTGGTGCATTCTATACCGGTACAGTGTTGAAGATGACTAAATATTATGGTATGCTTATTATAACTTTTATTATTATAACCGATTTGGTACGTATATACGCATGCAGAGCTCATCTGTACAAAAGATATGCAGTTTGACAAACGATTCAAATCGTTTCCAAAGACGGAAGAGTGTTGTTCGTGGTCTTGCCCTGTGTGTCTAAATTGAGCAGTTTTGGTAGGCACGCATATATTTTTAACGAAGATGATGATACTCAAATGGGATGTTTGTTACGTAACCTGCTGATAATTTAACACCACTACTGTGTCGATTGTATAGTAGAAATAGTAGCACTACTTCTAGTTGAACATTGTACAATCACTGCATCTTGTGCTACACATAACATTATTTCATTTTCTTTTCTTGCATTTCTTTTTGTCACTTATCTCGTTCTTCTCTCTTCTTCGTGTGAGTTCATTCAGACACTGAGACAGGGTGAAAAATTGGGATGCTTTCGGGTTTAGTGACTTTGTACAATTTTTGTTCGGTTGAGGAGAAATGTTTTGGGTTGTTTTTGTAGCAAAGTGCGGTATACTTGCTGCTGCTGCCTGTTTCGGTTACAAAAGTTACTAAACATGTCATTGCCAACATACTTACAACGTGTAGTAATATTAACGTGGAATGAAATATACATGTAAGAAGCGTTGTGTTTAGTAATCAATAAGTAGCTAAATTGTAGCTTCGATTTTTAGATGTACGGCAAAATGTTCACGTCCCACGGAAAAAACAGTGGAATGGAATTTTTCATACATGATGGTCAGGAATCTTGAGTGAAATATGTGTGTAAGCAAAAATTTTCACTAGCATCTTAAAATAACATACTTACAACGTGTAGTAATATTAACGTGGAATGAAATATACATGTAAGAACTAAGAAGCGTTGTGTTTGGTAATCAATAAGTAGCTAAATTGTAGCTTCGATTTTTAGATGTACGGCAAAATGTTCATGTCCCACGGAAAAAACGCTGATAACAGTGGAATGGAATTTTTCATACATGATGGTCAGGAATTTTGAGTGAAATATGTGTGTAAGCAAAGATTTTCACTAGCATCTTTAAACGCGCACTAGCAAAGTATTTAATTTTGAAAACAAACGCATTTATTTTTCTTTTAAGAGTACAATTTGGTCCGGACAATTTTTTCAGCAAGTCGGTATGCGTGGAAGATTTCAAAATAAAATTCTTTGAAATATTCCTTGTATGCTGGCGGAAAAACATGTCTTACACCTTGTTTTGTTTCTATCAGAGAAAAGTATGTGACACTTTAAAAAAGGATGCACTGTAAATATTTTGGTGCATTTTTTTGTTGGATTGAACTTGGTTCTGCATATTGTTCAAAGTAACGTACGTCAAAACAAAGTTGTCGAGAAGACTAGTTCCGGAAAATACAACAAATGAAAATAATTGTAATAAGTTGATATGATAAAACAACAAGTTTTTGGGACGCAAAAGAAGATAGGTTATTTACAAAATTTTACATTAAATTTTAGTTAAGTGAAAATATGTAATTACGACTTTAGAAATGGGAGTAGTTTCGATTCATTACTTCGCTGTAAAATTTACAATACACCAATTTTTAGTTTATGTTTTAGCGGTTAATTTGTAATAATAGGATTGCATCACCACTGAACTTTCCCTAAAGGGTTTTGTGCAGCAGCTGGCACTTACCAATTACCATTTAAACGAAAAATTTACTAATTATTATTGATTTACAACAGCATTGTACGCATGAAACTACCAATCGCACTTTGACATCTTTATTTGTAGACTTTTTTACGTTCACGGTTTAAACTTGACCTAATATACAAACTGAAATAAGTACTACAGTTTGCTATGCAATGCTATGCTAGTAAGCAAAACATGTTTTAATGATAAAATCCAGCAATAAATTCTTTGGCTCATGAATACATATACGCTTATGAAATATGAACAACGAGACACTTACATATAAGCTGAGACTCATCATTTTTACTGGCGTGTAAAATATGTACATTAAAAATCGTTTTTATTTCTGTGATCGATAAAACCGTTTAATTCTAAAATGGACAGACAAATTTTTTGAAATATTGATACCTTATCGTTGGCACATACTGTATGTACTTACTCTGTGGTTTTCATATTTAAGCTTCTCTTTACATGAACATCATACATCATTATGGAGCATGATCATATTGCACAATAAAATATGATCGATATGCCCTTATTGTTGATTCAATCGCTTAGTTTTTTTTCGTAAATGACAGTTGGACATGCCTACTTTTTTGATAAATTAATTGCTCAAATGTTTTCTACTTTGTAGCTGATATCTCCCCCGAATATCACGACGATCAGGTACACTGTGCACGTTGATTGCTTCTAAAGAGGTCCATATTTTTTATGTCATGTGTTTATTTCTTAGTTTACATTCACCTCCAGCACGAAAACTGTTTTAATAAAATAACTTTGCCTTATGTCATACACATGTTTGAAAATGACCTCCATAAAAATTCAGACTGTCTTGTACCAGGCATACAACAATATGTAAATACCAATGATGATGAATAATGATTATATTCTCAAATAATTCTCCATATTCCCATTTTCACCAAGTTAAAAAATAAAAATAAAATGCAGACCGGCCGGCACTGTTGTGTGCATCGACGCGGTTCAGGAAATGCAATAGCAGAGTCCACTACTCAATAACAGACCCAACGACAGCAACTTATCGGCCGACCTCTCTCTCTAAAATATGGGTCTCGAAAGCATCAAAAGCTTTTTTGTTTTGCCAGAATGGGATAAACAACGACGCATTGTTGTTACTTTCTTACTTGAAGACTCAAGCCACTTCTTATATTCAAATGGACTTCAGCAAACAATAAATGGGCTGCATGGTGGCCCAACCCATTTTTATTTTATTGCCGTGTGTGCCTGGTCAGAGTATCTTTGGTAGTTAATCAAGTCTATCAAAAAGCTTTTTTGTTTTGCCAGGATGGGATAAACAACGACGCATTGTTGTTACTTTCTTACGTGAAGACTCAAGCCACTTCTTATATTCAAATGGACTTCAGCAAACAATAAATGGGCTGCACGGTGGCCCAACCCATTTTTATTTTATTGCCGTGTGTGCCTGGTCAGAGTATCTTTGGTAGTTAATCAAGTCATGCAATGATGATGCTCGCTGGATCGTGTACAACGACGAAGTAACTGACTCACTGGTACCCGGCGCAAATCCAAGAGTGAATGAACAGCAAATGACCTTTTTACTTAAGTTTCTTTCCATACCCCTTCTTTTTTTGTTGTGGAAGTAAACAAAAATCTTTGAAAGTGGTAGTTACAAGGGTTATTATTCCAGGCTTTTACACAGCCTTTTAAATTAATACTGGGTTGTCTTTGACTTTCAAACTTTTGATCCTCATGTTTATTTGACTACTTAACCCTCTGACATAATTCTAATTTCCTGACGTTCGCTTTCTTATATGAAAATGATATCATATGCCTGCCGAGTCAGCAACCACCATACTTACCACCACAGGTCTTTTTTTCTTCTTTCTAATCAATTCGTTTAATGTATCCGCCTATTCTTTCCGGGCTTGTGAACAAAGTTTATGTTTGTGAAGGGTGTAAAAGGCAGGTAATAATTAAAACTTATGGGATGGGAACAATCCAGTCAGAGAGAGAGAGAGATGAGCATATGCACAATACATTAGGGAAATTGGAGAGCAGCCGAAAAGGAAATACAATTTCTGAAAAATTGTGTGACAGCCAAATATATTTGTTAGACGGTTCATAAAAATCATTTGCATTTCATTATGGACATTTTCAGGTAATAATAATAAAAAAATTAGCTGGCAAAGCATGAACGTCAAGGAAAAAGGGTTAAGATAATATTTATTTAGGCACGTAAACATTCATACGTGAGCTGTTTTAAGCTCCAAGATTTTGTCTAAATAAAGCTGTTTTCTTTTGCAGAATTCAGATGGATAGCAAAAGCTGTGTTTACATTTTATAGCAGTAGTAGCTTTTTATTTTGTTCTAATTCTACTTTTTAGAATGCATAAGCTGTGGTAGATTTCATTAAATTTTTAGGATGTTTACAGGAACTTACACGCATGAGATTACAAAATTGGTTCAACTGTTGAAATGATAAAGTCATAAAAAACCCCATAATAAACTTATAAATCATCATTTCAATTCAACTTGTTTGGTAACGGTGCTACTAATTTACCAGTAAGAGGAGACCGCATTAAAGACCAAAACACATTTCAGCCCACACAATCAATTCGTGTTCTTGTCATTTGGAGCAAACACATTCCTTAAAGAAAAGCGAAAGTCTGAATTCGCCATTGCGTAAGTTTTAACACCTAGCCAAAAGCTTGCTAAATTAATTATCTTTGCTTTCTTTACCATCATTTTAAGCAATGGGCATGTAAGCAACTTTTGTCACACAGCAAGTCTCCAACCTACACTCACCAGCTTAAATAGTTTGATTAACAGTCCAGGAAATTCGAAATTCTTTTTAGTTTTTGGTCAAAAGTCTAAAGTGATAAATGACAAAATGCAGCTCATATATTTTTTTGTTTTTTGAAATCTCACGTTCAGCACCAACACTAATGTGTCGGAATTTGAATGTTCACCCACACGGAGTGAACCTTACCATTTGCTACTCAAACGACAAAATCAAGAACAAGCTTTCTGGCTGATGATGAGAAATGATATGGGTTCGTTTTCAAGTTTCACTACGGAGTGAACTTTACCATTTGCTACCCAAACGACAAAATCAAGAACAAGCTTTCTGGCTGATGATGAGAAATGATATGGGTTCGTTTTCAAGTTTCACATTTCCCCTTACAAGTACAAAGAACATAATGCTAAAATATACACAGACTACCTATATAACAACGCACGGATAGGCTAAGCTGATCTCTGACAGAAGAGGAAAAAATTAACGCCTTTTTTATTACAATGCGCTGGAATGAGCAGTAGTTAGATGCATCTTAAATCAAACAAATGATGACAACAATAGGTTACACCTGAGGATTTCTTATTTTCACAAGTGCAGCTTATGACAACAATGCCATCTCATCCTTTCTGTCTTCCACACCCGCCTGGTAACATGAAATGCAATGATTTGTGACAACTTGTTGCATATAATTCCGGAATGCTACTGGTTTTCATTTGATTGCTTGACAATGCAACAAAGCAAAACATGCCAGACTGACTGTATGTTTCAGATTTGTAAATATACGTTGGATGAAATTGAAATTAAGTAATTCTCTTTTTCTGTCCAGCAAAATAGTGATTATGCTAACTTGCTTACAACGAAGCAACTTTTAAACGACTCTTCAAAAGTCAATGTCAAAAATATAATGGAGACTTTGTGGAGTAAAGAATAGCAAAGAAAACTGCGCAACGTGCACAGGGATCTTTCAAATTAAAGAATAGTATGTACTTTGGATCTTTGGATGTAAAAAATACTGAATTAGTTTTCAAGTTATATGTACTTCATGTTCACTTTCTTTAACTAACAAAGAATGCTTAATTTATAGATCTTGTCCGTGTTTTGTTGTACAGTAATAGGAATTCAGATTTAATTGCTAATGCACAATAAGATTATCATATCAACTGACAAAAAAATTCAACTTGATTAAGCCAAAGAGAAAAAAAATATATACCATGCAGACGGGCACATTTTTTATGCATGTGTTTGACCACATATGAATATAAAAAAGATAAAGAATACTTGCTTTACGCAATATGCCAGATTAAAAGTGTATAAGAGCACTGTACCATTTAGTGATTCACACTTTTCGATTAAGCCTTCCCATTTCCTTTCAACTTTTGTTTGGGCTGAACTTGAATTATTTATGTACTCCTTATTGCCATTAACGCACTTACTCATATCTCAATCTGGAAGATGAGATAGAGACCAACTGGAGGAATGAGGATTCAAAGAACAAGAAAATATGCCTGGATCTACGATTACTACTCGTTCAATTATCATAATATGAAAAGAAGGTATTGTGCTTACGAGAGAATTTATTGAAAAGTAAAGTCTACGGTCACTTGAGTATAAATGCAATGTAGGTATTCACGTATGTAGAAACATTATTCCATCTTGCATAATAAATTAATAAGTATACTACAAATTCCTTCCTTATACATTTTTTTCCTGTATCATCATCATATCCATTTATTTGAGTGGTTCTCTCTCCGACCTCGATTCTAAAACTTTAATGCTCTTGTAGACTGCCTGTCTGACTCTTCTTAATGAACATGGAGAGAGAAAAAAATGTTACTCTTTTGACTAGCGAGAGTGGTGTGAGTTTTCCAGTAGTGCTGTAAATGTCTTTTGTTCAGCAGGGTGGAGGGCAGATTTAATAGAGAAACCTTCAAAAAGTATATTATATATATGCCTAGAAGCGAAACTCATTTTGAAAGAAAAAAGAACAAGAATGACAACAACAATGATAATCTCTAATCTACGCATACACATATTGTACGGTTTTCTTTCATTCATTATCTTGAGCACGCATTGTTTTCAATTCCATTAATACAAACAGAGTCCAGTTTGTTGTGTGTGTGTACATGGAGGTATTGTGAAACTTTATTACTCAACATAAACTGCAAGGCAAATAAATTTATTTTTTGCAACTTAATTGTTTAAAAACGTGTTCAAAATGAAATAAACGCTTTGTTATACTTGAGTATAGAAATGAGCGCTCGTAAAAACTAGCCAGAATTCGTTACGACTTGTGTGTCATTTTTTCTAATACATGGTATTTCCTTGAAAAATATTTGCATGGTACAAAAGTTTCTTCATCATAATTGCCTATTTTTAAAAGAATTGTACACTGAGCAATGGAAAGTGAACTTTTGGAAAGAACAAAAAATTCGCAAATTTGCATATGAATGTTGGAAGACATCAAATGGGATGGTAAATATTTGATGAAATTGCTTTGGCATATGTAGCTGGATTCATCCTTTTTCATGTCTGTTAAATTCTTTAAAGTCATTTAACCATTATTGTGAAGCGGAATTCGCACTTCTGGTTATGTCTTTGAAGTTTTTTGAAGGAGATAAATAAATGGTTTGACTACAGCATGGTGATGTGATGTGATGCTCCCTCGTTTATTTTTTTTGTTTAAATTTCCAATCGCCATAAACGTCAACTAACGCCAAGCCATATGCGAAAATGCGATCAAACCAGTCCGAATTCCAGACGCCGAAATTAGGTTTCAAATTCATTTTGAAATATGAATCCATCCATCATATTTTATAGTTTAAATTGAAAACGCCGGCTACCGGACCGGGTGGTTGCAGACGGCTTACAGTTGCCGGTTTCAGTAACGTCATTGTTTAAAGTCGGTTATTGAACTGTAAAAATAAACTTTGATTTTTTCAAGATTTCGCAAAATAGAAATGGCCTAGTGAAAATTGAAATGCGAATAGGTAATTTTACCAAACGTAAATACTCTTATACTACCAGTGAAATTTGTTTAGTGAACGGCCATATATATTATGGCCGGCATCTAGAATTACGTAATTTTAAGCTGCGTCCTGCGTGTTGCCGTTGCTCTACGGAAATTTCTCTTGGAAGAATGAACAACCAAAATCTCGAAAAAATAAATGGGACGAAACAATATACTTGATGCATGTAAAAGATTTTTTGTCAATCGAACATTAAAAACCTGCTTTTAATTACCATCTTTATTCGAATCTTACGTAGTTTTGGCACAGAATTTACATTAAAAATTTGCACTTGACAATTAATGAAGATTTAGTTCTCCTAAAAACATTTATTACATTGTGTGCTATGCTTGCGAACTTTTTTATAATGGCTATGTATAATATGCACACTCCCGCTCAAATCAAAGATTCAGTTTTATCCAGTTGTTGTCCTTATGAATTTAATAGCAAACTTGTACTCCGGGTTGTTATCTAGTTTTAAAAGTCAACCTTACTAACAATTTCCTGAAAGGTGTGTACGAAAAATATGTACGT
>JAANSP010001740.1:0-14488 GCA_036850745.1 Homidia socia | reverse complement strand
TATTACGACTTTCTACAAAAAGCTAATATTTCAACCCATGATTGAATATTGAATTTTACTCAACGCATTTAAAGGTCGTAACTCGTTAACATTTTCAGCCGCCGTGCTTATGTTTAATTTTTCACTGTTTATGTTGGAAGCACTCTTCAAACAATATTTGACACGAGAAAGTTATTTACATGTTGGCAAGAATTGGCCGCTTGCGCAGTGGATATTATGCTGCTATCACGTCATGATGACTTTTTTGTTTTTCCTTTACAAAAGCATTTTTCACTTTCTTTTTGTAGACATTTTGCTATACCCCTGTTTTTAAATTTATTTTTGCTGCTTAAAATAGATTCTATTGACAATACAAAAATTTCAAAATGTGAAATAAATTCAAACATATACGAAACGATATGCGGACATGCTAACTAGCAGAGTTTTAGACTTTTAGTTTAGTGCATAAAAATTCAGTTTACTTGCTTCCTTTCCTTTCACAAGAGACGACCTTATATAAAATAATTTCCGAATACTAATTACATTGTGATTCATGATCATGAAACAAACACGAGAAGTTGTAAATTGCAATAATGCTCGATTATTACTTGGGTGCATGGAGTGCACGATGATGCAATGTAATGATGTCCTCCGGTGGTTATCGTAATTTTCTCTATGATTACCTCTCAATTTATTACCATCATTTTTCAAATTACAGGTTTTTGGGGCCAACGTTGTCAGTACGAAGATGAATGTGATAGTGAAGCCGAGTGCGGAGGCAATGGCAAGTGCATTGATCTGGGTGGAACAGCCTTACCTCGCAAACAATGGTACATATTATGCATGAACAAAATAACAAAATACAAGTAGTACGGGTAAGCTAATGTAGTAAACCTTTGTGTCGTCTTTGTAGCTTTTGCAATCCAGGCTTCCACGGAGAAAGGTGCCGGAAGCGAAACGCCGTCAAATTACCCATTGCTGGTCAGCCACTAGATTTATCGAGGCATACCAAGAGGGAGCTATCTGATCGGCTGAATCTTTATTACAAGGTATTATTATTGCAGTAGATTGAGATAAGATTGGGAGACGAATTTTCTGGCTAATGATTGGGAATGCATGAACAAAATCTTTTTGAAGCAATCTGCTGAACAAAATTGCACGTAATACTGCAATCCAATAAAGCTGTTCAAGGCCTGCTAATAAGATTCTTTTTTATTGTTATAGATTATTCCCGCAGCACAAGAGGATAAAAAGGAAATTGAGTTTGTCCTAGAAATCACTGGAACTTCGTACGGAGCCATTGGATGGAGTAAAGAAAAATATGTGGAAATAATGTTTGAAATTTGGTTGTCTGGCAAGCTTTTACAAGTACTAATTTTCTCCTTTTATGTATTTTGCAGGGCCGACTGGATTCAATAAAACTTGTCAGCGTTGGCCATTTATCGAAGAGTCGGAAGAAGTACGCAATGCAAAGAATGCAAAGATTTTACAGTCGGGAAGGTAAGCATCTGAAAAATGCGTAAACAGCCAAAAAGGCTCTAAAAGTACACAAAATTAAATGTAAAAAATGTTGAATAAATCAACTTGTTTTTGTGGGAAACTTTATTATAGCGAACCTCAAGCGGAGGCTGAAGCAGAAGCTGAACCAAAATCGGAGAGTGAACCAGAGTCAGAACCCGAGTCTGCTGGAGATGATCATGATCATCATCACAAGGGTATAATTTAACATATAATAAATAATGTCACAAATTTTGCACTAAAATAATCTCCAAGTAATGACGGTGGTATGCATTCAAAAATAATATACTTTTTACTGTCGCAAACTTTAGCGCACGCTGAACCGGAATCAACTGCTGAAGGATCTGCTGAACCTGAAAGTGCTGCAGAACCCGGCAGCGGAGGAAAACATAAAAAGGGAAAGCACATTAGTGGACACAGCCATAAAAATGACCATGATGACCATGCTCATGCCGAGCCAGAATCAGCAGCAGCAGAACCAGAAACAAATGCAGAGCCTGAATCGGAACCGGAAGGGACTGCCGAGCCTGAAACAGCGGCAGCACCTACCACAGATAGTGTTTCAAGCGCAAGCAAACTTAGGAACAAACTAAGAGAACAAAAAGTTCCCTCAGGCTCTCCTGATGTTCGTGTAGAAACATCTTCAATCTCGGTTAGCAGATCATCGAGACCGCGGCAAAAGCGCTCTCCAAAGGCTGAAGACGCGAAAGCAGAGCCAGAACCGGAAGGAGAACCAGAACATGCTGCCGGAGAACCGGAACCGGAAACTGGAGCAAGCGAACCAGAGCCGAAAGCAGAAGGTGAACCAGAACCTGAAGGTGTGTACTAAAAAGAACTTTTCTGTTTTCAACAAATTTTCAATCTATTTTTGTTGAAAAGATGAATTCTAAACTTCATAATTGTAAATATCCCAGGTGAACCTCATCCAGAATCAGAAGCGGAGGCTGAGCCCGGTAGTGGCAAAGACACTCAGTATCATTCAAAGGGATCAAGTTCCAACCCCAGACAAGAGCTAATTCCTTCCGAGGTATGCCTACAAGTCATTTGGCAATTATTACTACCATCCACGACAACGTGTAGAATTAATGCTGAGTAAAATGATTAACTTTTTCAGTGGGCACCAAAACTTAAAGACTTTCACCCTATGGACTGTATCGACTTGATCATGGGAGGTGCTAGAGGAAGCCTGTCCAGAATTCGTGATTACTATACAAGAGATAGATCAACACCCCGCGTGGACACATTCTGGGGCGGCAAGGAAGACATTACGTCTTCAACGGGATGGGAAGAAGATGGGAAAACCATTCTCATTTTTAGAAGGCGCATAAAGTCTACCGACCCTGCAGATCATGACCTCATTGGTGATATGCACGTCATCTGGGCAAGAGGTCAGGAACCTGGTGAATATCACCACAGCCCCAAATCAGGTCTCGAAAAGGAGAATCCTCACAAACCAAACTTTTATGCTCCTGATGAAATCAAGTATCATGGACATGGTAGTCAAAGGGGTAAAACGAGAATCGATTTCCTGAATGAACAAGGTAATAATGAGCAAAAGTTGTAACAACTAGCAATAAACTTAACCATTGTCCTATCTGTTCTTGTAATATTTTTCATTGCTCAATAAAATTAATGTTTTTACAGTTACTGGACGCAAGAAAGTAGTAAAGGGAGCTTGCGAAGATAGTTGGGCGCACCCTCCTGGTTGCAGCAATCAGAACGCAGTAAAGCCATGTTCCTACAACGCAACATGGCAATATATTCCTGACATCGATTCAGTGCGCTTCACAATTGAAACACGTCGTGCTGACCGCTGGACAGGAATTGGATTTAGTGACGATACATTCATGAGAAAATCTGATGCTATTATTGGCTGGGTACAGCCTTTCTGGTCAATTTTTTATGATGGATACCTACATGACCTCTTACAACATTCCACCTTTGGATGCATCGCAGGTACACAAATTGTGATATGATGACTCTAAAGTGTTTTTGTGCAAGTCAAATTTTAACTTTACATGCAATTTTTCTCCAGGATATTTCAAATATGACGGGAAAATACAGTGATGGCATAGTCAGACTTTCCTTCCTCCGTAAAGTTGTTACAGGGGACGCCAAGGATATTTCTTTGGACGAATGTCGATTCTTTCTTTTCCCAATCCTGGGTGGAACTTACCACGCTGTGAACAAACGTATTGGAAAGCACGACGAAGTACCAGTTGTATCCGCTCAGAAAGTTTGCATTCCAAGGACATGTACACCAGTGCGAATTAAGAAACCCACAGAAATTCGCTATGCTTTTGATATTAAGCTTACGGGAGGATTTGGTAGCAGTTGGACTGCACCTGCAAAGGATACCGAAGACTTTAATAGGCTAGGAAATCGTATTGAAACCGATTTGGGAACGAAATTGAAAAGTATTCCAGGGTTTGGACGCTTGCAGCTAAATGAAATCAAAAAGTATGATGATGATTGGAGCATTTTTTTTCATGCATAAAAAAATAAAAAGTAAACTGAATCTAAAGTCATAAAATTCTAACATCTTGTCAATTTGAACATAATAATAGGGACGGAGAAGGAGCAATAGCTAAACTTGAGCTTATGGTAATGCCAGAAACTGAATTGGCTGATCAAAAGAGAGTTGAAAGGGCTCTCAAAGAGACGATACAAACAGGAAAAGTAGGAAATCTCCAGTTGGATCCCACCTTCTTGCAGCTTCAAGCACCTGAAGTGATTAACGAAGAGGACGAAGAAGTCCAGACAGCTGCAGCTTTTGGAGGAAAGCGTCTGTGGATTGTTCTGGGCTGTGTTGCTGCTTTAATTCTTTTAGCCATTGTTCAAGCCATCCTGACAATATACAAGACAAGTGGGAAAACGACATCTCACAAGGTTGAACTTACTTCGTTATACCATTTTGTTGACGATTGTTGATTAACTAACTGTAGTGTAGAAACACAAAACAAAACAAATTTATCGAATCCGACATGTAGAATTTATGAAACCTACCATTATATATTGTGCTCTTATATATTCTCTACTCCTTTTTGTGCTGCCGCCGTTGCGTTATCTGTCTCTCTCTCTATATCTCTTTTGGACGTCTAATAATCAGGTTGTTCCAAACGCAGTTGGGAATGGAATGGGTCCAGCTTAACAAGAATTTAAAACGTGACCTTCGCTTTGGCACGGTTCTCTCTTTCTCCAAGTTCTTCCAGTAGGCAGAAATCGATGAATGTTAACTCTAACACTAATACTAACTTTCCTTTTCCTAGCCTCATTTATTTAACTTTTGTGCCTAACCTAACAAAAAAACTAGTATTATTAGTGCCTTTTTTTCTTCTTCAGTGCTCCTTTTAAAAACATTTATTTATTTCTTATATATTCCTTCTTAACCCATTCATAAAAAATACTACCCAACCGAGTTTTCACCAGTTAAACCAAATCATCTTGTAAGAATTTGTTTAATCTAACTAACTTTCATTTGCATTTCAAGTTCTTCCAGTAGGCAGAAATCGATGAATGTTAACTCTAACACTAATACTAACTTTCCTTTTCCTAGCCTCATTTATTTAACTTACGTGCCCAACCTAACAAAAAAACTAGTATTATTAGTGCCTTTTTTCTTCTTCAGTGCTCCTTTTAAAAACATTTATTTCTTATACATTCCTTCTTAACCTATTCATAAAAAAACTACCCAACCGAGTTTTCACCAGTTAAACCAAATCATCTTGTAAGAATTTGTTTAATCTAACTAACTTTCATTTGCATTGCATGATTGGCGTAGTGTATTAGTATTTACTTAGCTCTTCTTTTGTTTCATTTCATGTTGTTGCTGTTTGCTTTACAGGAGAATTTTAAACGTTCTATTATTTTGTGATGATGAAGCATGTGAACTGTTTTAATGCTTTTTAAAATGCTTTGATTCTGTTTTAATGGCTGTTTTTAGCGCATGTCCTGCTGGTTTGTTTCAAGTTCAAGTGGTTCTGTCCCTTTGAGATTTTTAAAATTATTTACCTTGTTTTAACAGGGCTCTCCATCAAGTGGCTCAGGAATGGCATGGCGTGACTACTCTGAAACAAATTATGGATACGATGCTTACGATGAAAAACATTACGGCAATGCAATGCCAATGACTGCAACTTCACCGCCAGTAAACTACCAGACTAACAGCGGATATCATACTTATCAAGCCAATCATACTAACGGAAATGGTTATAACAATCATCATCCCACCACAAACATGTCATTGCCACGACCTCAACATCAACTTCATCACACTCAACAACACCATCATTCCAGCCGTCACAACGGAAATAGCAGTGCCATGGAAAGAGCTGGTAATGGAATGAATGGAGGTCATGGAGGTGTGGCGGCTGGTGGTGCCAGTGCAGCGAATCCTGATTTTTACTTTATGCCAAGTCAAAGAAAGTACTCTGGGGAGGTAGTTAGAGTTTACGTGGATCATAATAAACGATAAAAATAATTTAATTTTTTAAATATATAGTCCTCGTTTTTCAATTTAATGTTATTTAAGTAGTCTGAATGAAACATTATCTGCGTTGCAAATCAAGACTCTTTTTTTCTCTTCAAGAGTTTTCGAGAGTCGGCTTTTGGGAGAAAGTTTAAAAATATTTAAGTAGCGTATGTACACATCTCCAGAACCAAATGTAGTCATTTCCTTTATCATATAATCAACTACTTAATGCTATATATAGTCTAATATCTACAAAACAACATACAATTCATAAGGGCAGTTTCATTTTGTAATTTAATTTAACAAAAACGTAACCGTGTTTTGGACCATGCAACAAATAGAGATGCATTAATAAATTTTAACCTAGTTAGTTAGTAGAAAGAAAACGCAAAAAGACGTATGAAAGTTGTGTATAGGCAGGTTAGGTTTTTAGTATTATTGAAAAGCAACGAAAAAATAATGTGTACATATGTGTAAATGTAGCGAGGTGAGGTTACAGAAAGGGCACAAGTAATGCACTGATTTTTAATAATTTCTTTCCCAATCTGTACTATTAATATAACTTAAGTCTTAAGTCATTTTTATTACAGAGGATAATTACTTGATTAATTTTTTAATGAATGTGACTGGAAGCAGCGTATGTATAAAATAATTTGTAGTTGTAGTAGTGACACTTTAGCTAAAAACATGTGTGGAGTGGAGTGAGACGGCAAATATTTTAATAATAATAATTTCCATAATATAAAAGTTTACGGCAGGAACTAACATTGAAATTGTCCAAAAATGTTGCAATTAAAATATTATAATTACTTTTAGTGAGACGGCAAATATTTTAATAATAATAATTTCCATAATATAAAAGTTTACGGCAGGAACTAACATTGAAATTGTCCAAAAATGTTGCAATTAAAATATTATTATATTACTTTAATAATAAAATGTGTATTTTCATACTGATGACAAGGCATGTAAAAAGTAGTTTTGTTTAAAAATTTGAAATACGTAATGACGAAAATGTACTAGAAGAACTTGTAATTATTATAGTAATAACGGTAGGGTCATCATCTATATGACGAATGAGTACAAACGAGTTGTACTTATTACAGTTTAGGATCTTAATTAGTAGTTTTGTTTAAAAATTTGAAATACGTAATGACGAAAATGTACTAGAAGAACTTGTAATTATTATAGTAATAACGGTAGGGTCATCATCTAAATGACGAATGAGTACAAACGTGTTGTACTTATTACAGTTTAGGATCGTTAATTTTGTTTGAAAAATACTAAACTCGTGCATATTATACAGTTTACAAAAAAAATCTCCACGACATGTTGGAACTGATTTATATATGCAATATGAAATAATATATATACATGCATAAATATTGACTACGTAATGAGCGAGTACGAATTCGACATGTGTAGACTTGAATTATTGATAACAAAATTGCCATGAATAATAAAAAAGAAAGTATTCCATAAAAAAGTTACTTTTTTATTTTTATTTTTACCATTTCTCGCATAATTATTAATTACAACACTGCGTTTATGTTTTACATTGATTACATAATATACAACGTATAGTTTGTGATTACTTGGTGCAGAAATTACAGATTACTCAATGCTCAAATGTGCATTAATTACAGTATAATATGACGTTTTCAGTTTGTCGCCGAATGGCTTTCATTTTCCTCGTATGCCTGATTTGCTTCAGAATCTGATCCCATCTCAACAATTTCCACAGTCTTGGACTTTTCCTTTGTATTTTTAATATTTTTCAAAGAATCCAAACTGGCAATAGGAGGATTATCCATAATAGTCTCTTCATGATCATGTGACGACACTGACATGTTGGACAGTTTGTTTCCAAATGTGCTTGTTGAGCTTGGTTCGGTCAGTTCTGAAATTGGAGTTAATGCAAGTCGTCTGGTTGACTCTGAGGTAATTATTGGGTCATGCTGCTGCTGCTCAACTGAATGGGATTCTGAATCCGCTGTCGTATCCGTCATAGAGTGGATTTCCACTAGTGACGTTTGTTTCAAAAGCTTTTTGAATGCCTCAACTCTGCTATTCAGAGCAATCCTTAACCCGTCTGGAATCGAAATCGGGGGACATGTTGGAAGTTCATCGTCTGCTGAATCATAGGGAGCTTCTGTCAACAGAAGAAAGAAATGAATCTCAAAAGTGTTTTTTGAATGCCTCAACTCTGCTATTCAGAGCAATTCTTAATCCGTCTGGAATCGAAATCGGGGGACATGTTGGAAGTTCATCGTCTGCTGAATCATAGGGAGCTTCTGTCAACAGAAGAAAGAAATGAATCTCAAAAGTGCACAATGTATATTGTCAAATCGTATTTAATCATACGTACCCAAACACTCGCCATTCATCCATTTCTCAATCCCAAGAACCTTTTCCGGCAAGGCAGAAATAAAGTGGGTGCGAATACTCTTTTCCCACGGCTCATGTGGGCTCTGAAGCATATTCCAGATTGAATCAAGAACACGTATAAAAAGTCCTTGGTTGTACAACTCGGATTTTATACGTCCATTTTCACTGTTCTCTTCTGATTTCTTTTGAGGATTTGCAAAGTATGGCGTGGGTGTGAAAATCAATGCTGTAACGAGGAAAAGTAGGAAACGTACGGTTTGTTGGAACTACTTGTTCGAATTTCAATTGTTTTTAATAGCAGAAATAATACCTTGCAGTTTGCTAAGAAAATGCATAATGTATGACGATGGAGGCTCTGCATTATCATCGGTGAAATTCCAGGGAATTTCACTCACGCAAACATTGCCATCATAACTTAGCAAGGGGTGGATCTCAAGTGTATAGCTGACATAATGAACGGCTGGACGGGAGGAGGGAAAGTCCGCAGGAATTTGCATATCAAATAGGTAAAGACCATCCTCATACGGAGTCTTTGATGGACCAACCATCAAAACGGACATGAGGTCCTGTTGCCAAATAAATATTTAAAAATGCATAAACATTATAGTTTATCATGATAATATGTCATGACCATCATCATCATACAATTATTGCGCTTACCATACGATTTTCATAACTCCTTATCCATATCCCTTCTGTAACATTTTCCTTCTGCCGAAGAAATCCAATCTCTTTTTCAATCATTTGTGCAAATCCCTTTCCAAATCTTGCAGAAGAGGAAGACGTATAATAACGTATGGCTATCTGGAGCAAAACCAAGTAGCTCGAAAGGAGGCTCATCCCAGATGGTGGGGAAAGGTTCATTTGCATCTTGTGGATTGTTTGGATCTTCATCAAGCACACTCAGATTTTGCTCGCTCACGTCAACCAATTTCTTTGCAGGGTCAAATTCAAGTTGCAACTGATACGGGGGAGGAATCATGTCATCTACTGTCCATTTTCTTGTAAAGAAACTCCAGTGGCAGCGTTTTGTAAGCGCAATCACTTCGTGCGGAAGAACTTCATCTTGGAGGTTATCGGATGACTTTATAACCACCATTTTTCCATGCGGGATGTTCACATCCACTACAACTGCAGACTTGAATCGGTGTGCTGATGCCACACGGGGGAAAAGAATTGTACCCCGATGATAGAGTGAATATTCACTGTGTGGCTTGATGTCGAAAACAGATTCTTCCTTTACATCGCTGTCCTTGCCGTCAACTATCCATCGTACGTATACTTTCCGTGATCGNTCGTACGTATACTTTTCGTGATCGAGATTTTGCTGAAAAAAATAATGTCAATTGGCAACGTTTAGTAATAAACACCGGTAAATCATATAGGTAACTATAATGTTTAAAAATCCATCGTTTTCGTGTACCCAGCTCAGTACTATCCATCACAATTCCATATCTGTCTCCATTTGAAGCATCCTTTTGTATTGGAGCAATTGTCAAGCCTGCGGGAAACTCTCCATCATCCGTGATGGGAGAAATCTTTGCAATGTCAACTGCTGGAATTTTTTCTTTGGTGCCATTCTAGGAAATAGTAAAAAAATAATTACATATATATGTACTTGCTAAAAAGTTATGATTTCTTTACTGCGAAATATTTTTAATCCTACCTGCCACTGCACACTAAGAACATTGTGACGAAGAAGCACTCTAACTGGAGTTTCCTGGTCATTGTTGCCAGTCTGTATCAATCATTATATAAAGAGAGCGCATTTTATATCATTATCATGTACATGTTTTTTTAAACTTTATTATAAAATAAGAAAATGTATTTTCTAACCAAATCTTTTAGGGGAGATGGAACATTCATAGCTCTGGTTTTTGTATATTTGAATGTAGTGCACTCATCGATAAATCTCTTTTTGAATCCAGTCAGCCATGCCGTATACTTTGAAATTTCGTCTAGCGGCAAAATTGTCATTTTCCTAACACTTCCAATTCCTATCGTTTCACAACTTGGAGTTCCATACAATGAGAAGTTTGTGCAAATTTTCCCGTGAAACTCGTTCACTTGGAGGCGATGATGCAGACTGATTTGACGCACCAGGGGCAAGTTGCAACCATTTTACTTCCAGTTCAATAACCTGATACAGAAACAACTCGAATCAAATTCATTCTTGATTTTTAATTATTTTGGTAAATTATACCAGGTCAGATTTTTATTTTGCAGATTTTTGTACCTCGGTACGAATAATGGTAGAAAACATCCACGAGTAGAGGTAATGAATGGGTAGCACTCTACTGAAAAACTTTGATCCTAATGTGACCCACTTTGCTTTCTTCAAGACTAACGGTGCCAACCTAGTGCGAATTCCTGGACAAACCGTTCCCAATCCCCAGAATGGATCTGTTTTGGTGAAACCGTCTCGCTCAAATGCTTCCAAATAGAATATTGGACCTCCATCAACCCTGAACCATATATTTCTTTTTATGCCTGTGATCACGCCTACCCATCCGTTCAACAAAACATCTTGTCCTCGAACATGAGCCTGCAGGAAAAAATTGCATTTAAAATATTCTTTAGGCAATACAGAAAATCATAATCTTTAGGTTGGAATGTTAACAATCGTCGTACAGAAATAGGGCGGAGCCTATGAATCGGAACATTTTCGACTACGTCATTGGTTCCATTGATTTGAACAGAGACGGTTGTCTCGTAACCTGTGACGGTGCCTACATCACCCTTTTGATTTTCAACCTTTTGCCCTCGAAACAACGAGCGGTCTGCTAGAGCAACGTCGAAACCTTTGACCAAAGAAATCCTATACAGGAACAATATATTATTTTAGAGGAATATTCCTACAGTTGCACGAAAATAATGTCATTTAACTCATCTTGCACAATATATTTATATATACCTATTTGTTAAATCCCAGTGAACATGAAACTCGTTTGTCGCGCCCTGGTCGTCACTTTTGGACATATCTGAGCTCATAGTGGGCTTAAGAACCGTGCCAAAATACGGAACCCATTCTTCCACGGGTTTATCCTCTTTCACCACCACAACATCCCCTGGATAGAATCTCTTATTTTTGAGTCCCAACGGCAATGACTCAGTTTGCTCTGCAGTCTTGGAACTTGAATCAGTGGCACCACTACAAAGTGGAGTGGTGGCATCTACATTTTTGTTCTCCTCTGCATTTTCCATATCACTAACTCCTGCTTCTACATCAATATTTGCCGTGTTGTCCATTACAGACATGGACTTGGAAAGTGAACTCTAATAACGGTCTAGTGAGCTTTCAAATCACAATGAAATTTTTACTCTCTAAAATTATACCTTGCACGAGTTTTATTTATCGTTTATTTTGCCAGGAAATAAAGTGTTCATATTATTGCTTTGTTTCTTGATTGACAACCCCAAAATCTCATTGTGCCCCATAAAAGACAGTTTATTTGGAAGTAGTTCCTATAGGGAAAAACTGCAAACTCTGACTCTGACATCTTTCGTTGTGGTGAGTAACGGTCACTGTTCTGCGTTCAGCAGCATAAGTATGTATCCCTGGTACAGGGACAGTCACTGAACACCTTTATATCTGTATAGACCTCGTGTCAGAAAACTCAGGAGATGCTTCCAAAACCAATTAGTTTATGCATTGCATTCAATAAAATGCTAGAGGCATTACAATTCCGTGCTTATATAAGCAATGATCACCGGATAAGTGGCTCATCAAGTATGATAATAAGTACAGCACTACAAATTCTTAAGAGTTTTATTGACCAACATAGTTGGTGTGCATTGCAATTGCAACAATGAATGCATGTTAAACAAAAATTTTCATAATTATACTCAACTTTTACAGTCTTCATAAATCATCCAACTCAACAGAGGAAGCTTTCGATATAAACCTTGTATCGCGTCTATCACCGACAGCGTCATTACCACTCCACACCTTTTGAAGCAGCTCAGATTCATAATCCTCCTCGTCAGCATTCCGTCTCCGATTACCAGGTTCACTGCTTACATGACGTCGGTCAACTCCAAATTCTACCAAAAGACGGGCGATTCTTTTTTGGTTGTTATTATAGAAAGTGGTAAATGCTGATGTGGCTCCTGCTCCACTTTTCCGCACGGAGGCGATTCCATTCATGATAAAGTCTTTCAGCGCCAATGTTTGTAACCTGTCATGTTTGTTGAGATGCTCAAAAAACTTTTTCTCATCTTCGCCGCCTTCAAAGTTGAAATTTTCAATTGCCACATGCTCAGCCACCAGAGCCAAGTATTTGTCTTCAAGCAGTTGTAGCAGATAACGCGCTCCTTTCACCAGGTGCTGGGGAAAGCTTTTTATAAGTTCATCCACAGTGCGGAGAATCAGCCTTGTTTGGAACTTCATGCGCGCGGATTTGCTTTCGTTGAGCAAGTGTTGAGCATCCGGTTCTGTTCTGCTGAGCATTGCCAGGTGGTACTCATTGGTATAAATGGAGAAGATGATGGAAACCATAAATTGAGTGAATTCCAACGTTGACATTATGTGACTTTTGCTGTTCAGAGAAAAAAAAATCACCAAAACATTTTATTGTATTGATTTATGCTTTTATCAAGTACTAAATTTTATTTTAAAAAAATATGTAAAACCTAACGGGAGTAAACTGCTCTTGTTGAGTCGAACGGTCATGTCTGGCCAAACTTCCAGCAAATGATATCTGGAAGTGAGCAGCTCCCTCATTTTCGTTTTTGGACGTTGCGACTCACAATCCCTTGCCGTGCAATGGGCACCCATGGTCTCCGCATAGAAGAAAATGATATCATCCAATTCAGTTGACTTTGGAAAATGGCTAATGTCATGTAAATTATAGGAACATGATCCGTAGCCAATGTAAGGCACCTGCGTATTGCTCTGAAGGATTTCCTGCGCCTCTGGAGAAAAGACTGCTGCTGACGGTTTATTTTTGAAAATGTCATGAACAATATTATTCGCAACATAAGCTACCAAGCTAGTCTGCTCAAACTCTGAAAAGAAGGTTCCGATGGATTCACAGTCAACGCATTCGATCGGATTCCCAGTGTACTTTTCGGGCGGACTACTTTTTATTCTCTCCAAAATGCTTTCAAAGAAACTTGCTTCACCACCACCATCGTTTGTTTCTACATTTGTTGATGTTTCTGGCGGGGGTTTATCAAGTTTTCTAGCATTTGAAGTATCAAAACTTTTTTCAGCAAGCTTCTCATCTTCTTCATCGATACTGAAACTGGGGCTTGTCGCGCTGTCCTCGGTTTCAGCATCTTTTAAATTGAAAGCCGCAGTGGGTCTCGTCAACAGAAAACTTTTCTTCAGCTGTACCTTCATCATTTTTGTTGGACGTTCTTGTTAATTTGACATTTACTGCTTTTGACGGCACTTCTAACGATGGAGCCTCATTGTGCTCTTGAATAAGCGCTGAGGTTGGCTGTTGTTGATCGTGCAAACCAACGGCAGACCCGGTAGCGTACAAGTTAACAGAGGTAATTTTGGGCTGGTTTACTAAAGCATTCTGAGCGGATCTCTTTACAGGTTGGGTCTCTTCAGTTTTTTTCATGTAGTTTTTGTTCATGCTCACGGTTCTCGCAAGTTCCAAAATGAAGGGCTGTTGCTCCCTAATAAGTGCATCCATTCGCTCTTTCTCGTGACCGTAAATGGGCATGTTCTTGAGATCATTGCAGCTAAGTCTGACAATTGGGCACGTGCCAAATATAATTTCTGCGAGACCACATTCACGAGATTTGCAGTGTGTTTCATGAACATCTTTCGGCTCCTTGTATATTAATGGAATGGGTAGTAAATCTTTTGGTTTGATGTTATCCCATTCCACATCTTTCAAGCCTTTTCCCTTTCCTTTTTTCCGTGGTCTAGTTTTTAACGAAAGAAGAAAAAGTATAATATAACAATTAAGCATGTTGCCTGTTTGAATAAAAACATTTTTTTGTCAGTTTTCAAAAACTTACATCAAGTAGACAAGATGGAGATAATGATAATGCTCTTCCTTTGACATTGTCTTGCGTAGTACAACATAAGTGCTATCCTTGGAAAAGCCAAATCCCAAATCCCCCAACCGAAATATTATCAAATTTTCCCTTAAATCCAAGTCATCAATGTTC
>JAANSP010001739.1:1032-14491 GCA_036850745.1 Homidia socia | reverse complement strand
TAATTTTTTATAGTTACCTTTGTAAAGGTGCTGATTTAAATAGACTGTTTCATCTTCTATCTATTGCCAACAGCCTACCACCATACTTGCATTTGAAAAAAAATATTTACATTTTTATCGTAAGGAATATACTACCATAATAACTTCCATTGACTAACAATCTTGTAAACTTTAGACGTAAAAAAACTGTTTCTTGATTATTAATAAATTAAAAATATCATACAAACTTAAAAGAGCCTAAAAACCACTCACTATTTCAAACAGAATAATAATAAGTAGATAAGTAATAAATAATTGATCAAATTGCTCTTTCACGGAATACAGTCACGTTTAATAAAATACTGTAAAAGTAGGTATTTTTTCTTGAATTTCAAAAGAGGCTGACGAAACGAACAAAATATTTAAATGCTTAGTAATAATAATTTATTTTATTCTTATTTGTCCACCTAATAATAAGCATAAAATGTTCAGTGAACCCGCTTCACTTTCTCTTTATATTAATTTATAAAATTGATAAAGTTTTATTAAATATTAAAATACCCGTTTAAATAATGTACGTGTGCTTTAATAATAAGCATAAAATGTTCAGTGAACCCGCTTCACTTTCTCTTTATATTAATTTATAAAATTGATAAAGTTTTATTAAATATTAATATACCCGTTTACATAATGTACGTGTGCTTTTATAGTCAGCCAAGTATACTAAAGACTAACAACAACAAAAACTTCCTAAAGCAAACAAAAATCTTAACCTAATCATTGTTAAATACATACACGATACGACCTACTAAAATTTAGGAACAAAATCAGTAATAAATATTAACTTTAATTATTGTTTTTTATAGTCAGCCAAGTATACTAAAGACTAACAACAACAACAAAAACTTCCTAAAGCAAACAAAAATCTTAACCTAATCATTGTTAAATACATACACGATACGACCTACTACAATATAGAAACAAAATCAGTAATAAATATTAACTTTAAGCCAATTAATTATTGTAATACCGATTTTATGATATTGGTCTAGTTTAAAAAAATTAAATGCAACTGCAAGCAAACAAATCAGCAAGTCAATTATTGTTGATATTATTAGTCTTCTGAAAATACAAATGACCCCGTGAAAAAATGCAGTTTTAGCCTTAAGCAAAGAAAAAATACATGTGGAAAAAGCACAAAAGGGGAGTTATTGACAGTGTTTTTTCTAAACAAAATAATACAGAAAACAGATAATAAGATGCACATATAAAAAGTCACTTATTTAGCTTGTTTTCTTATATTCCAAACGGGTATGATGATGAAAAATGTACATATAAATATCAATGTAGCCCGTTTAAAACCAATCCAGCAAGATCAAATTCAATTTTAACATTGAATTTTTAGCGCGAAAAATAGTTTACTTTAATAATCATTGTATTAGCCTAACTAAAAAGTACATCTCGATATTCGATATTATTAATAATCTCTATATAATAATTATGTTTTCCCTTTACAAACAACGTATCATGAAAACTGTTTAATGTAAATAGTAACTTGTTATATTGTTAAAGAAAAAATGCATAAATATATATCTAAATCATGTGCTGTAAAATATTAGATAAGTGTTTGTAATAGATGTTTACTGAGAAATGAGTTACCCTACCATGTATACCTCAGTTCATTACAAATGTGAGGTGAGAAACGGAGAACAAAGAAAGCGAAGAAACACAGTTTCGTCTAAACTTAACCTTAAAAATTCCAGTCTAATGTACCTATTATATAAAGCATTGTTATTGTTCTCCATAATTACAATTTACAAAAATCTGTTTGCATTGATTAATGGTACAACACCCATTAATTACCCATGTAATACACTAAAATAAGTCAACAAAAGTGACGAAATATTTAAATCAATTGTTGTAAGCGTAATTAATGAAACTCATCATGCGGAAGCTGAAATGTGTCGTGCATTTATGAAAACTAAATAAAAAATAACTTATGTCATAAAATACCGTTTCCAGAAGAAAATAGAAAAGAGATAAAAGTCGCCTCTTTATTTCATTGAGGGCTAAAGCAACGAAAGCTCTAAGCATTTTTCATAAACACAATAAATGAAAGTTACTTCAAAGCAAGACATGGCATTTATCAAATACCCATTTAGATGCTGAATATTTTTTTTCGGAATGACTACTAGACTACTTCTCACTGTATTGCTTGCGTAAATTTACGTGAAAACTCATCTTGAGAAAGTCCGCCACACCGCTGACCACACCACTGGAACCAGATAAAATCCACAGATAAAAATGATTGCCACACTGACGCACAATCTTACATCAGCTACTAAAACAAACCTACCAACTTTGACCAATCAAGATGAAGTAAGGATTCTACTGATAATGATTGCATGAAAGCTTATCTTGATTATTTTTCGCACTACCACAGTCACCCGCTCACAGTTTTCTTTCTATTCGATGTATTCTAAGGCAATGAAAGTATTTCAAGAAGGTCCGAATTGCATAATGCCTTAAATATGTGTCACACAAAATATGTTTATCTTATCAGTGAGAACAGGCCATTTTTAGAGTTTGCGCACGCCACGCTGACGAACGGACTACACTTGTTTTGTTAGGTCGTGTGATCGTATGAAGAAAGTTGATCAACAAAATATTTTTGGGATGAAAAAATGAAAACTAACAAAGCTGGGAGGTGTGTCCTTCATATGAGAGAAGGTGTGTCTTATCCGGCAAAATGTAAAGGTCATTTTTTAATTTTCATACAACTAACCAATGTTTGTCGTTTGTACGTGTGACACACCACAGCATCGCGCAATGTCAAAAGTCCTCATTACATTTTTTTCATTTCCAGACTTCGTATTACAGAGAAGCTTAACATCTGCAGCAGATAAAGAAATACATATATAACATTATGAAATTATATTTATAAACAACTTAATCTCTTCAAAAAGTAAAATTGCTTGAAAAATACGTGACACTTTTAAGTACACGACATTTGTTTACACTGTTGGCTTGCAAGAGTGATTGAAAAAATCATCGGACCAAATATCAAGGATATAACTAATAAATAAAGCATCTTATATGAGATAACTGTAAATGCGTAGCTGAAATTAGATTGTGCTGAATAGAATATTTAAGTCATAGTGAGTGAGAATTTTCCGTTGGTGGATCAAAGTATCTGACACATCATCATCAACTTCCTTCACTCTTCATCCTTGTACATAATATCAAAGTTTAAATGGTTGATGAACAGACAAAACTTGGTTCTTATAACTTTTAAAGGAACTTATTCAAAATAATAAATTCAAACAGCTTAAAATACTGCGTCAATTCTTTGAATTACTTGCTGTTAAATGTATTTGTAGACCAACATGGTAATTTATGACAAATGGTCTTACGTTGTGCGTGGTCATTACAGCAAGGAAAGTTGTTTTGCTCAATTAATTGTACCTAAATCCCATTAAAAGTATTAAATTGAATGCGGAAAAATTAAGCACATCCGTAAACCTATGTACACTTACAAATGATAAGAATAGAATATAGGACAAGACAAGATGAATTCTTACTGAGTGTAGGGAGATGGATATATACATATTCTGAATCATATTTATCTAGAAACTACTTACTAGTTTCATGCAAAACTGTACTGCATAACATTTACCATTTGTAATATTATTTCCCAACTAGCCTGATAAAGACCCGATGATAAAGAGTGGGTTAAAAAATCAAATACTTTTGAGTTTTCAAAAACCTTTCTGGAACGCATCCAGATTCTCTCTCTTAAATTTTAGTCTTCATGAACTTTTGTAAACGGTTAAAAGATTCAAGTTGCATAACAATGTTGATATTATGGTATCTGACATAGACTGTTGAGGAGTTGGTAAAAATGGTGAAAGAGGAGGGAGGGATACGATAAGAAGTTTTACAAAGTTTGAAAGCCGATTAAATGTTCGTACATTGACATAATTTATGCAGAATGTAAGATGAATGCTTGGAATTAGACATGTATGTAGGTAGTTCACCTTCAGGTAATAAAAAAGCTATCGACTTAAGTACAAACTTTGAGGGATGGGCAATAATGGCTCATTAATGGGCAGAAACTAGCTAATATATGACAACATTTTATCATAGACAATTCGCATAATATTTTTGCAAGATTCATCCCGGCGCGTTTTCTAATGACGTATTGTTATTCAATAAAATATCTAATTATTCTACCATTCTTCTCCCCGTTTTAATCTGCTGTTATTCTCATTTCTGTCATTCCAGTCATTGGTGAATTTTTTATCAAAATGCTATCGCAGCAGGAAACTAAAGATATGCAAGTACAGTTCATTGACGACAACTTTTCTAATGACGTATTGTTATTCAATAAAATATCTAATTATTCTACCATTCTTCTCCCCGTTTTAATCTGCTGTTATTCTCATTTCTGTCATTCCAGTCATTGGTGAATTTTTAATCAAAATGCTATCGCAGCAGGCAACTGAAGATATGCAAGTACAGTTCATTGACGACAACTTGCCACACCAGTTTCTTGAGTACACAATCGTTAAATAATTTCAAGCTGCACACTTTTTCCATGCACAGATTAGTTGGTTGCACAGATCACACACCATGGACCTGACCGATAATTAAAAAAAAGTTTAGCATGAAATAGTGAATAGCTGTTCAAATTTTGCTGCAAAATCAAAAAAAAACATATGACGTCATATTCTTTGCGACAACAATAAATTGCTTTTAAACCGTCAATAATGGCTAGAAATACATGTTCCTAGCGTCTACTGAACTTTGAACATTGGCTTACAAACATTAGTTTTCAAACATGAATTATTATGGATATCTTGCTTTTGCGATAAAAATGTTCATTTTCGTATGAATTTCAAGAGAACTCGTCCTCTGCAACATAATTTTTTTTTATCGAGCAGTCAGGATGCACGTGATTGTAGTCAGGAATCTGTTTGCCAACTAAACTTTGCTGCAATTTATTTCAGGTTAACTTTTGACTTTAAAAAATTGAAATGGTTATAATCACAAAATCCATTAAATTCACACCCAATAGTACCTATTATTCTCAATTTAGGGATTAGCTTGAGATACATGCATAATTTTTATTATTCAGTGAAGGCATATAAAAGTAAGGGCTTATATACAAGCATTATAATTTTACAATCATAATCATGCCAGAGATCTAGTTAATGATTCACGATTCATGAGAAAATGTAGTTCATGCAGTTAACTCCAAACATTTCTTGTGCGTGCTAAAGTTGACTCTGCCAGTAAGCGAGAAAAGGACTGACGTAGATGCCCTCCGCCTCCAGTCAAGCAGATGTCATAAGGATATTATGAAGAAAATTAATGGAATGAAATCTGTTTTCTTCTTATTCATAATACGTTATCATCACAATTTGTGATTCACAAATGGCAGCTTGAGATTCTCAAGTGCCAGTATCCATGTTGTTTATCACACGATGTTTGTGAATCGATGACTCTCTTCACACTGTTTTCTTCATTTCCAGTTTACAAAAAGTAGTCATATTAATACATACCTGCATAATTGGTTTTAGTTCTTCTGTATTTTTCTTGACACCGTTGTTTTGTTATAATAATTTGTGGCATAAATGCAGTTTTTCTAAATGCATAGTTTTTCATTTTAAGCAATTTCTCTAAAGTGTGCATTTTAACAGTAATTTTTCATCTTCATCTTCTGTTTGTTATGATTTACTAGCACCAGCACCTACTACCTTAATTGTAGTTGTAAAAGGGAATCCGTATTAAAATAAATCTAACAATTGGTCATTTTTGAACTGATTCTGATTTTTATTCTGATTTTTTTTTGTTTCATAAACCCGGTTACTAGAGGAGGTGGCAATATAAGTATAGTCGCATTTAGAGGAGTGTCGTCGAATATTTTATAAAGCTTTGCCTTTGTTGTTGTTAACGGTTGGCTGACATACGATTTCTCAAACCTTTTGATGGCCAGAAAGAAGTGATAAAGCACACGTATATAATCTTGGGTCCATAGGTTTAACCCTGCTCTACTGTATAAAAGCCTTATAAGAGCTTCTTATGATTTTTTTCAATCATATTTGATTTTTCTTCTTGTGGATGGGTTTAGCATGAACATAATACTGATTCCAAGTCTTAGTTTGGAGCTAATCGTCGTTTGACAGAAAAGATACATTACTGTTAATATTATAATAGGGAGGATAGCTTAAATGAAATGTTTTTGTAGGTTTGTTGTAAGTAAAACATAGTAGCCCCGCCGCTTATGAGCAGTCACATTTAAAACATCGTTTAGAATTAAGAACAGATTGTACTTAAACACTAGATATTGGAATACTGGATTGGAGCTGTTTTCATTACAACTTTTACTGTGTCGTATGTGTATGCACCTTCTCAAGACGTGATTTTTCAATCTTGATTTGTAATTTTTTGAAGAATATAAAGCCTGATGAAACCCTGAAATGCTTTCAGTCCATCGACCACCGTCTCCTGTGTCACTTCCTTTACTTCAGCTCTCTTCGCCTTCATTTTGGCGTGTTTGTTTTTTCAGTGCTATTAAGCAGTTTCGTTTCACGAGTCAGTGCTTCGTTGTGGTGCCAAGTTTTTAATAATTGTGCTGCAGCAATACCAGGAAGTTGTTTCAATTTGCCCAGCCATTTTTTCACTTGTTTGTTTGTTAGTGGCGAAGCCATATCTGTAACTATTATTTAAAAGAGACGGTGCTTGAATTTAAAAAAGCACTGAATTCAGTAGAAGAATCTCGATTTCTTGTCAATAGGATCTCAGTTACTAAATAAATCATTAGTATTTTTACAGTGATTCTTTTCAGTTCAAAAACTTTTGTTTAATAATTTAGTTGAAAAATATACTATACTTAGTCAATTATTGTATCAACCACAGGCAATTAATATCTGATATAGTTTGTCCGTGCCCGTTCAACCGCCCAACCTTTTTCTTCACATTTATTTTTCATTTTTGGGGAATTTTATGAGAGTCAAACGGAATTCTAGGCTGAGGTCGGAGTCGGAAGTGTGTAGTAGCAGCGACGTATTTGTCTCAAAAGGAGACAAGGGGACGATCATTTATCCCACTTGTTCACGTAAGTATTTTGAAATAAAATATGACAGCACTGTTGATTTATTGAAGGGCAAGCAAATAATTTAAATAATTGGGAATTTATCGTAGTTATAATGTCTAAGTAGATAAAAACACTAGCTAGCAACTAGATTTTTAGAGTCACATTTTACACATATTTGCAAAATTTCTCCATGTTATCAACTTCCTTTGCATTCTTGCTCACCCAGCTCACCCACCCCCTGTCTTGATAACCTTTAGTAAACTTGCAATCAAAAGGTGCATGATGATATCATGTGTCGTGTGATAAGAACTTTAAACTATCGTGAACATTGACAAATACAATGTGCTGAAATTGAACTTTTCAAAAGGAGACAAGGGGACGATCATTTATCCCACTTGTTCACGTAAGTATTTTGAAATAAAATATGACAGCACTGTTGATTTATTGAAGGGCAAGCAAAATAATTGAAATGATTGAGAATTTATCGTAATTATAATAGATAAAAACACTAGCTAGCAACTAGATTTTTAGTCACATTTTCCACATATTTGCAAAATTTCTCCATGTTATCAACTTCCTTTGCATTCTTAGCATAAAGCTCACCCACCCCCTGTCTTGATAACCTTCTTGCAATCAAAAGGTGCATGATGATATCATGTGTCGTGTGATAAGAACTTTAAAGTATCGTGAACATTGACAAATACAATGTGCTGAAATTGAACTTATCTGTCAGATAGGTCATTTCCATAAAATCATTGAACAAGGTCAATTATAGCTTAGCAGTGGAGTTTAGCAGACGGAAAAGATACAACTATTTATTATTTTTAATAAGGAGAAAAATGTCGTGAACATTGACAAATACAATGTGCTGAAATTGAACTTTTCTGTCAGATAGGTCATTTCCATAAAATCATTGAACAAGGTCAATTATAGCTTGGTAGTGGAGTTTAGCAGACGGAAAAGATACAACTATTTATTATTTTTAATAAGGAGAAAAATGAGGAATTATGAAAAGTTATAATTATATTTTTAATGATTTTTATAGGCTGTGGGACATTTAGGATGTCGTCTATTTCCGATGGGGGCACATGCCGCCTTTAAGGTGCGCAGCAGTCTCAATTGTGGCGAAAGAAATGACAAACAACAACCGTCTGCGAGCTTCTCTAGTGCAGATGGTACGTCGAAAAGTTTTTTGACATTTATTTTCGTTTTAAATTTTTTTAATTATTGCATTGCAAATTATTTGCAATGAAAAATATGCTAATCATGATTTTTTTTAAAAATTGTTTTTCTGTAGCTGGACAGCCACAAGCTACGCCACCGGCTCGCTACAATTCAAAATTAATGTAACAGCGTTTGGGGAATGTACAATCGCTATTCTGTACACAACATCAAAAGCCACATCGCCTACGACAAATCTTAAATATTTAGGTTTATCAGATTTTATATGAGATACTGCAGATTTTTTCAAAAAATATATTAAATCGATTTAAAAAATATATTGTATATGCACTGATTAATTTTAATGAAATTCGGTATTTATTATTATTTAAACCGTACTGATGTAAAATGTTCACATAAAATAAAATTTCCCTACTTTACATATAAATGTAACATTATTAGTTTAACGATTGTGATAACCCAGAGACGTGATGAAGATTGATGACTGTTTGCGTATTGCCAATTATTATGATACATTTTATATTATATTTTTTATTCAATTTTATAACTCGCGGTAATTTTTACAAATCTTGCTTCTACAATTATTATTATTTCAACAATTTCAAAAAAACCGTCTAGACGTGAGACAATGCTTTTGTCTGACTGCAACATTTTTTATTTAACGAAATTATTAACATTTATGATATTTATTTTAGTGACAAAAAATATTATAGCAATTATATTGTTAAAGTGTAGTGAGTTAATCTATATATGGTTCAAAATTCCTTATCGTAAAGTCATGAATGTAAATTGTAATTGATGCTAAATCTTAGCTGTAAGCCTCATATAACAATCTGATGGCCTGTGGAAATAAAATAAAATAAAACTGACCTGAAAACATTACCTGAGGATTTTTAAATGAATGACCTCGCATTATTCTACACTATACAATGTATTTTAACTACGTATGATCATATAACATTATAACTCTGTGGTTTGAGTATAAATCATGGCAAATCCTTCGAGTGTTGCACGACGTTTGAGTTGACAGGAATTAATCCACTTGATAAGCGTGAGTGATTTGCTGTGGCAAATAAAGGGATTAACCTTTATCTACTTGTAATCTGAAAATTCATCGGCAACTCACTAAAGTAAACGCAAATTAATCCATGTTAGCATTACGCTGCAATCAATCTTCATCACAACACGCATTGTTTCCACACGTGTCACTAACCATATATCATCATTTTTAAATATTATGTTTACTTACGTTAGTTTGATGACAAAATTAATGCGTCAGGGACATTTTTGTGGGATTTTAATGATTGTGCTGCACACTCAGTACCAATCCTAGCACATTCTTTCCATGAGGAACCTTGCAAAATTGCTGAAATGAAGCCAGCGTTGAGACAGTCTCCAGCTCCGGACACGCTGACAATGTCACCAGAGTTTAGGTGAGGTGCCGGGTTAATGAATGCTTCCAGATGACCACTTGTTTTTCCCTTGTATGTAACCTGGATTAGACAAAGTACACACTCATGTTTTAAGTAATTGGTTCAAGTAGTTTCAAGTAAATATCGATGCGTAGATTAAATGACCACGTCAGGACAAATAATATTGATGCGTTGCATTACACCTCACGACGACAACCACACTTTTGCGACAATATCCACTCACCATAATTCCATCCTTGCCCTTTGTCAATAAAACCATTACTAAGCCAGGGAAAACTTGAAAGCAATTCGTTAGTGCTTTTATTTCAATAGGATTGGGCTTCAAAAGGTCAGGTAGGCTGTTGTCCTTGAAACTCCACCTTTCCATGTGATTTTCCAGCAGCACGCCATTCCCGCCCTTATAGGCAACTTTTAATATACTTTGCAACTCATGAATGTTTGGCGACATGAAGGAAACAGCTTGACGGTAATCTACGGATGTCATGCATATTTTTTGAGATTTTCGGATTTCCGTTGGCTCAAACCAGACCGGTGTGCCAGACGAACTGCATATTTTCAGTACAGTAGATATTGTGTCCACAGGTACATTTGCGTCCAAAATAACAATAGGGGCTGACTCTATCAAGGACGCGTGCTGGAGAATGTAATCACTCCCTATTTTGTCATGTATGGACATATCACCCATCCCAAATAAGCACTCTCCGGAACGGGCTAACAGGGCTGAATAAATTGCAGTGGAAAATTCATTGGATCGCATGATTTTGGAATGGTTCTTAAAAACAAGGAAAACATATTTGGTAACATTTATTTGCCTGATTTCCCTATAAAAATGTACATGAGCAAGAGATTTTTGTTGTTATGAAAGAAGATAATGTTACAATATTTGCTGATTCAAACTGAAGCAGCAACTCTCGTCCAAAAAGGTCATCTCCAATTGCAGAAAGAAATATTGGATCGTGGTTGAGCTTTCTAAGGGCTTCACACATATTTCGGGCAACGCCACCGGGCGCAGTTGTGATGTTCGTTTTGTGTGTTCGGCCGTCTTTCTAAATTGAAATATGAAAATATTGTCAACCAACAGACTGGCTATTTACATTGAATTCTTTCATATTTGCGCTTTTTTAAGTTGCAGCTTTGTCTCTTTATGTTTGTCTGCTCAATACGGTAATTTGTTAATTTTTTGTGTACTTTAAATGCAAATCAAGCTGGTAGACTGTGTAAAACATTTTTAGGATTTCGATAAGCAAGCTTTAAAAGCGACAAGTTTAATAGTTTTCCCATCTTTCTCAGAAACTGGCATTAATACCCGTGAACTAATTTTAACTGAATTGGAAAAACGTTCCAATTTTGTAATAATAGGTAAATTACATAATACTTAATACACTTAAATTGCAATAGCCGATTTGATTTGGCATTGACACTGGTTGATAAAAGTAAAACATACGTCTACGTACTTTTACTGAATGAGTTTTCCGTGTTGGCAAACATGCTTAACATATTTTGTTATCTCAAACACCAATTGCACATTTGATGTTTTTTGCGTAGACAAAGATACCTTTGCTCTTGCTCATAATCTGATACATAAAAATGTAACATAATGTTACTGAAATACACGTCACAACAATAGTTTAACTCGTGACGCATCAAGTATATTATAATATTTACAATTGATTGCACATATTTTCAATATCGCCTGCATGATATATGTATCAATGTCAATCAAACTTAATTCATCTAAAGCCGTGTGTAGATCCCTAGCCGTAATCGATACGCCCGTTTTTATTGCTTCAGGATGATGGTTATTTAAAGATACTGCATTAGTCGGTAAATGTACTTGCAGTGTAGAAAAGTTTCTACTTGCATTGTTCTCCAGTCATTGATTGAGATAGGTGCTTAAGTAACTTTCTCCGAATCAAAGCAATAAAGTCCATTTTGCTCCAAATATTCGAGTCATGAAAGTGTTTTCTTTAGTAGTAGTCCTAACCTTAATAGGACTTTTTCTGGTCCCTGCAACCAGTGCAACCCTTTCAGACACTGAAAATACAGAGGATGTAAATGAGCTAGTGCAAGAAGCTATTAAAGTAAGATTTTTTGATTGATGTCTAAAATAGAAAAAAATTGCAAAAGTCGACAAAAGCAAACGCTATAAAAATACAAAATATGGAAAACTGATTTTTTAGGAAGCAACTAGGCAATATGAAGAAATGGTGCGAAATGCGACAATTTTTGGAGCTCAGTCACGGCGTCCATCAAGGGAGGCTATCAAAAGCACGAAAGCAACACAAGAGATTGGAAGAATTAGTAGTATTTACAGAAAGGCGTTTAAAAACTTAACAAAAGGGTATGCGAAAACCAAAAATCTTTTCACTTTTGATTTAAAACATTTAATTTATTTTTCCCCTAATATAACTTTTTAAAGGAACTTAACTCAGGAGTTGGCCTTGAAATTATTACAACAAGCTCTTCCTTTACAATGTCAATTTCCTTCCTTGAATTGTGATGAACATGAAAAATATCGCAGTGTAGATGGAACCTGTAACAATATCAGAAATCCCTATTGGGGCGCTGTTGGAATACCCAGCACGCGTTTGGTGCCGCCTGCATATAACGATGGTATCGAAGAGCCACGTGGGGGTAAAAATTCAAGTGTGCTACCTCCTGCCCGTCAGGTTTCTCTTAACGTTCATATTGGCGATGGAGATTCCTATGAACCAAATGTAACTCATGTGGTGGCACAATTTGGACAGTTTTTAGATCACGATATCACGTGAGCAAGGCCAAAATAAAACTGCATTTTCCATTCATTTATGATTTTGTTAAACCATAATTATTTCTTGTAGATTGACCCCAGTAAACTCCCTTGCTTGCTGTGGTAATGCTGCAGCTGATGAGGAATGCTGGACGATACCTGTGAAGGAAGATGACATTCACTACAAAGATCAAAATAAAACTGCATTTTCCATTCATTTATGATTTTGTTAAACCATAATTATTTCTTGTAGATTGACCCCAGTAAACTCCCTTGCTTGCTGTGGTAATGCTGCAGCTGATGAGGAATGTTGGACGATACCTGTGAAGGAAGATGACATTCACTACAAAAATCATAATGTAAAATGCTTAGATTTTGTTCGATCTACTGAGCATTGTTTTGCATCATTGGGAATTGAACATCGCGAGCAATTTAATGGCATCACTGCGTACATTGATGGCTCAGTTGTTTATGGCTCTGATAACAATACTTTTCATATATTGCGAGGAGAACATAAAGAAGGAAAGCTTGCTGAAAATTCTGAACATGCTGGATTCCTTCCTTGGAGGTCTGATGTGTAATGGCATCACGGCGTACATTGATGGCTCCGTTGTTTATGGCTCTGATAACAATACTTTTCATATATTGCGAGGAGAACATAAAGAAGGAAAGCTTGCTGAAAATTCTGAACATGCTGGATTCCTTCCTTGGAGGTCTGATGTGATTACAGATGGTCAACATGGACAAGTTATTGGTGGAGATGTTAGGGCAAACGAAATGCCCGGATTAACAGTTATGCACTCCCGTAAGTAAATTTAAAAATAAGATAGAAGAGAGAAGGTAGAACTTAAATAAGTTAAATATAAAGTCTTATCGGGTCTTTTTAAAAATATCTGGTCCATTTATGCCTAAATATGTAGTATTTCTCCGAGAGCACAACAGAATTGCACACGAATTGGGAAGGCTACGAGAGGATTGGGATGACGAAAAAATCTTTCAAGAAACACGAAGGATCAT
>JAANSP010001738.1:0-14494 GCA_036850745.1 Homidia socia | reverse complement strand
ACAACTTTTATCACACGATTTGAATTCATTCATTGAATTTCAGCTAAGACAAAACGCTCTGAAAAAGGAGGATGCCGATTTGCAGCTGGAAATGGAGAAATTAGAAAGAGAAAGAAATCTACATATTCGTGAGCTGAAGAGGATACTGAATGAGGATCAGTCAAGGTAAATAAAAAAATATTTTAAACTCAATTAATTTTCAAATCAATCTGCTTAAATCCTAGTAATTTTAAAATGTAACCCTTTAACCTCTTTTTTCAAGGTTCAATAATCACACGGTGCTAAACGAGAGGTACCTATTACTCATGTTACTAGGAAAGGGCGGCTTTTCTGAAGTGCACAAGGTAAATTTCTTGCAAATACTCGGTTGATCAATGGTTGTAAATTTGCGTCAACTTGATTCAAATAGAGATGATGATAAACCCGCTCCAGACACCAATTATGTTGGTTGCTTTTCAAGACGGGACTGATTCGCATTTTTACCAGAAAACTTTGTCATTTTAATTTGCGTTTTGTTTCAATATTGTCCATTTCATGACATTCCTTTGACTTGAATTTATTTAGGCATTTGACTTGAAGGAGCAACGTTATGTGGCTTGTAAAGTGCATCAGCTTAATAAAGATTGGAAGGACGATAAGAAAGCCAATTATATAAAGTAAGTAGTGTGGTCTTTTTCTTCATTCTATTCTATTATTAATGATAATGGTTGGTTGATTCTAAATGCTGTGCGTTTTATACTTTTTTAGGCATGCCTTACGAGAGTATAATATCCACAAACAGCTTGACCATCCCCGCGTAGTGAAATTATATGACGTGTTCGAAATAGATGCAAATTCATTTTGTACAGTGCTAGAGTACTGCGATGGACATGACCTTGATTTTTATCTGAAGCAGCATAAGACTATCCCCGAAAGGGAGGCCAGATCCGTCATCATGCAGGTTGTGTCTGCCCTCAAATACCTCAATGAGATCAAACCTCCTATTATCCACTACGATCTAAAGCCAGGCAAGTGTCATTCATTGTTATTATTAGAAAGATGTTTTTCCAAAAAAGATGATGATAAATCCGCTCCAGACAAAATAGTGTTGGTTGCTTTTCAAGACGGGACTGATTTATTAATTTTTTTTATAATGACAGTCGTTTTAAACTTGTAAAACTTTAATTAATGTAAAGTATTATTGTTCCTTTCAGGCAATATTTTGCTGACAGAAGGAAACGTTTGTGGAGAAATAAAAATCACCGATTTTTGGCTTAAGTAAAGTAATGGATGAAGATAATTACAATCCCGAGCATGGGATGGACCTTACCTCTCAAGGAGCTGGTACCTACTGGTAAATACTTTATACCTTTGATAGCTTCGTAAAGTGTCATATAGTTGATAATCCTGTCCATATGTTTAGAGAGTCTCAGAATATTGACAAAAATGTTTTATGCTTAGGTACTTGCCACCTGAATGCTTCGTAGTAGGAAAAACACCACCAAAAATCTCATCCAAAGTTGATGTGTGGAGTGTAGGAGTTATTTTTTACCAGTGCCTCTACGGAAAAAAGGTAGCTGAGCAGTTTCATTCATAACAGACACTTGGCAATGTCAAAAACTTCCAGTTGAGGAAATGATTTTTAAATGAAAATGTTTGTATTTACAGCCATTTGGACATAATCAGAGCCAAGCGACCATTTTGGAGGAGAACACTATTCTGAAAGCCACCGACGTCCAGTTTCCAAATAAGCCTACTGTGTCTCCTGAGGCAAAGGTAGCTAAAAATTGCATTTCACCTTCTTCATGTCCTGTGAAATACTACAATCTGCATAAACATGTAACGTAATATTCTAAATCGCCGCATTCTCTTTCCATTCCAGCAACTGATTCGCCAATGTTTAGCTTATCGAAAGGAGGATCGACTTGATGTGATGCTGTTGGCTCGAAGCGAGTACCTTCAGGTTGGTTAGGATCATGATGATCCTCTTTACAAATATTGTTTTTCATTAGCAAAAATGGCGCAAAGAGTTTAAGGGATAAGCTTTAAAATTTATTTTTCCTTTTATATTTCAGCCACCCATTCCAAGACACGCTCGTCAAAATGCCGCTGCAGCAGCAGCAGCTGCCGCTAGTTCCGGTTCTAGCTCACAATCTCATAGTCAGCCCAGCACGCCAACTGGTAACCAACTCCCACCACCCCCCACATTCTTCTCTGGCGCAAACACTAAGCGCAATAGCAATAGCCTAAGCGACAGTTGCTAACGGATTGTGATTTTGTGTATGTGTGTTGTACAGGGAACAATCCTGGTTTTCCCCAAACGTTCCTGTCCGGTATGAATGCGTCAAGTTCATCGTAGCAGACTGGATGTTCATCATCAACAACCAATAAAAAAAGTTCCGCAACCAGCAGCTCTTCCGGAAGAGCAAGACCACGAAACAGCAACAAAGGCACAACAGTTATCCGAGCTGGAGGATCCTCATCAGGTACCACCACCATAATTCCTAGAAGAAAAGGAGGACTTCGACGAAAGCACAGCAGTCATCAATCAACTTTGCAAACAACAAGTACTAGTACATCGAGTCCTTCACATTCCACTTCTTTAACGCTGATATCAACATCCCTCACAACAGCTGAAAAGGAGATAAAGATTTCTGGTACAAGTGGTGGTGCAGGAGATGGCGGCGGTGGAGGAAACCGATCCCCCTTCCTAATGAACAATTCCAGCTGTGTCTTGCAACAAAGTAATCCCATCCTTTCACAGTTACTATCGTCATCGGATGTTGTGTAATGTTTGTTGTTTGCCGTGTGTGGGCGTGGCTTGATGAAATTCACTGTGGACTATCATCATCGTATCTGCTTTATTTCTCAGTTCGCGAACTGTCGGAGGAACAACCGTTTAATATCTAATCTATATTCGTTAAAAATATATTGTGATGATCTTCGTCGTGCGTGACCGTGTCGGGAATGTTTTGATGATGGCATTTACTTGACATCAAAATTACTACACAAAGCATTTATTACTACTATCATTATTATTATTATTACGACCACTGGGACTACTACTACTACTTGTACTACTGAAGCAAATGTGCGAGTTTCGGATTCGGATGACATGATGATGCTTCGTCTTCACTTCACACAGGAATTTAAGTTGCTAAGCTCGTACCGCTACTGTTGTGTATTGCTGTTGTTTGTTGGTGATCCAAAAAAAGGCTCATTACAATTTACAAGTATCTTTTTAAAATTGTTATATGTACTAGACTATATATACACTGCTTCTGTCATAACCAATGTGCTGGTTGTTGTTGGGCTGCACATCATTTTTATCAGGATTACTACATCATGTTATTATTAAGAATAACGATAAAGTAATAATTATATTGTTGTACATTGTAAATATAGCTGTTAAAAGTTCTCACACAGTTTCAACAACGCCAAGTGATAGTGAAGATTTTACCTTTTACCTTGTAAGATTTTTTGTTACTTTTTTGTCGTCAGCTACGAAAATTTTGACAGGATTTATTAATAGTTTAATAATGTGAATGCTGCAGCATTGTTGTGATTCTGCTTGTTGTTTTTTTCTTTCGCGAAAATATTATTTCTTGGTCAACAATGTGCATGAACATTGACATTCATTTCATCACAGTGTAAATATTATATTTACGATAGGATAGATTTTGTTATGTACTGCTATCAACTCGGCATAATAAATTGTTATTCACTATTCACCGTTTCTTATGGGTTCTCAACAGCAATTATTAGTAAAAAACGGTGAATGTACGCCTGCCTATCCTTATTGTTACGTTATCATCACTATTAATTAAATGTTGTAATGTGAAATCACTGTATGGAATGCGGAATGCTGAAAAAATCTACTAATGATTGTGTCATTTAAAATCAACTGTTCTCGAACAAGTTAAGATTATTATTCTTGTTAATAATTATTATTATTAAAATATCGTGGTACTGCTGACGACACGTAGTGTTTAAAAAATAATGATATGCTGGTATACACGTTCGTAGCTAATTTTTAGATAGAATATTATCATGGAATCAAAATGTAATAGTCCGATCATACCGATATTATTAATTTAATAAATACTACTGCTACTATTATTAAATATTATTATTATTATGTGTATCACAATACAACTAGTGTAAGTAAAGAGTACATACTGTGAAATATTATGTAAAAATTAAATACTATGTAGGAACTACACAACTGCTACTGTTATTAAAATAGACTATTATTGAAGCGAATCTATATACATTAATATCTATATATCATCATCGTTATTTGAGACAATTTTCATCATCATCATCACACCAAACCACATACACACAAGCTAATACTAAGCAAACAAACAAGAAAGGAAAATAATATACGTAAAAGTAAAAAAACGTACATTAATTATTATTATTATTATTAAAATAAGGATGATTGTTACTACTGATTGTGAAAAAGCGATCAAACTACATAGCCGTGTGTAATTTAATCAAACTTACATAGGAGCAAAAAAATATACTACTGCGTCAATACATAGAAAAGGGACTATTATTATAATGTTGATAAAAATAATAATAAATAATAAAGTAATTGAATAATTTCCGTAACAAGATGAAAAGAAAAGAAAAATGGAGCGGTTTTGAAAAAATAAAAATAATTTTATTTGCTGATAATAATATTATTAATATATAGGAATGATGGCATACACGATGAAGACGCGTCAAGAATTTTTTATAAAAAATATCATCAAACTTTGAATGAAAAATATACTAATAGTTTTGCAAAATGAAATTTAAGTATAAAGGCATGAAACATTTCTGGAGCACATAGGATAATTGCATTGTACTCCGTGGCATGCATGCTGTCGTCCTGTTTTTATTTCCGGTGGTACTTTCCAAAATCCCAAAACGACAAATAGCATACATCAGTAAAGCTCACTTATATATTCTCTACTTTCTTATGCTTTTTATTAATATCAATTTTCCGACTTGTTTCCTCATACTCTGCACTACTTGCTTTTTCTCACACTACTTAAAAATACATTATATCTCAGAGAACTATACTTGCGCCTCCTCTTTGTTGCTCCTTCATAATATCTCAGCGGCTACAATTCAATTAGCTTACCTGGATTCTCGTTGAGCGGAGCAGCTTGCCATTCATGCCTCGTTTGGTCTGACTGTTGATTCTTAAAAGAGCTCGTTTAGCTCCATATTTTTACATTAATATTTATATTATTACTCCTATGCCCGTATTTATTTACCTACTACCAAATATCTCAGTATTTGCATCAATAGACTCTGGTTACTTTTTAAACTTATTCTTTAAATGACAGTTGTTGTCGGATCAATTAAATAGTGAAGAGGTTTATATGATGAATGATAATAAAGCGCTGTTGTATAGTTAATCAATACTTAATACTGCATAAACCTATATGCAAAAAAAGCAATCCAAACAGATTTGAACGAAATGATTCTTCCTGAGAGGAAATGACGCTTCTCGTTTATGTCGCATCACTTTCACTTGGTTTTCTCCTCATGGGGCATTGTGCAACTTGAGTAAGTAGATGGAATTTTCTATTTTGTTGATTCTGAAAATCGGAAATTGTCTTGTGCATTGATGTCAATTATCAACATTTCATCTTTATAGTGGAGATATTGAAAAATTTCCTCCTTTGGTTATTAAGAATTTTGTAAAATTTAATTTTTGCATTTTGGTAGTTTTATGACAGACAACCATTGATTAAAATTACGAGGTAAGTTGAACCCCAAGATGAACTTTTTGATGACTACGAGACGAAGAAGCAGTGAGATATACTCACACTACACACTATCTAAAAACATACCATCATCTCTACCTCAACTTATCTTAAGTATGCAATTAGGTAATATACCTACGTTTTTGCAAAGTATTTGTGTGGGCGTACATACGTTTATTATAGCTTATATATTTAATTAATCACTTGAACTTAACTCTTATACTCGTAAAAGTTTAGTTTGCAAACAAAAAAGTGCATTGGCATTTCGCTGTTTTACTTCTTGGTTCATTCATACTGTTCAGTATTTAGAAAACAACACTTGTTGTGGTGATGTGCTATGATATAATCGTTTTCTAGGATGGACATGATTACTACTTTATGTTGTTGTACCTGTGGGTACTTTAGCAAAGGGATGGTCAGTACCTAATATTTTATCCTCCTCACTCCTTAGTCCTTACCTCTCTTATATATTACTTGAGCATATATAGTGTACTTAAAAGGCAAGTAACAAAGTACAAAAGCAAGAATGCGTATATTCCGTGAACCAAAACGAATTTTGACCCTTTTTGGCTACCCAACAATATATTCTGCAGCATAAAATGATGTTTGAACTTCNATTCCGTGAACCAAAACGAATTTTGACCCTTTTTGGCTACCCAACAATATATTCTACAACATAAAATGCTGTTTGAACTTCACAAAAATAAATTGTTAAATTGCCGTCTCAATCAAATCTCAAGCAACATGAGACTTTCTGTAAATTATGTAGAAGATAATATTTTAACTATCATCCTGTACCATCATCATCATCATCAGAACAATGGCTATACTACAATTACCTCAGTACAGTGTAAGGAGGACTTAACTAAGGGTGATTGTGGTGATGATGATGACGATGATAAGTACACTATGTATGACATGATGTTGATAACCACCGACTCGTGACTCATGTCAAAAAATATTATTACGCGTCTTTCTTTACTCTAGCTGAAGCCCAAACAACCACCTCGACCCTTGACTTTTTGGTTGTGGTCTTCTCATTTAATTACTGTAATGTTAAAAAAATACAGATCTGACGACTAAAGTTAGATGATATGAATTATTATGCATCATGCAAAGAAAAAAAGACAACAATGTTTTCTTTTTCTTTATAGGATGAAATTAAATAATTTTTACTACGCCACCTTTGCCAAAAAAATTCCGATAAAAATCTTTTCTTATCCCACCTTATATGCATTCACCTCTTTTAAATTTGCTATAATGTTAATCAAGCTTCCAAACTTATTAACACGTTGCTCCACCATAATAATAATAATTATTATTTTATTTCTGTGCAATTACCAATATACCAATCCAAGTCTCATTTGATTAAACTGTGTGTAAACTCATGCCTGCTGTGTAGAATGATCAAGCGATACCTAAAAATCGCATGCTCATCAGACCTATCATTAATTAGATAACAGACAGAAAGCAAGCATGAAACAAATTAATGCTAGAGAACTACACTATTTTTTTGTATCAACCTGTTCATCAGTGATTGAATTTTTTTTTTAAAAAAAGGAGTACATAGGAAGAAAATTCATAGTATCCCTTGCCAGTCACTTTACCTCAATTTCGACCAATTATGCAATTCTGATGGCTAATAATTTTAAATAAAATGCCTAATTCACAGGTTTCTTAAGTACAGAAAAATATACTCGAATCACCTTCTTGTTGGTTTATTTTATTTTTTTCTGGCATAAAAATAGAAAAGAGCCTCTACCTAAAACGTAATTTATTAAGATACAACAACAATGTTTCGTTGGTTTGGTTAGTTGAAATTGCAGATATTACGTAACAAACTTTAAAAATGCAGCTCTGCTCATACATGATGATACGATGATCAATAAAATTTATGCATCTCTGTTCTTTGATTATAATGGCGTTTTATATACATGATACTTGTGTTTTACATCCGGAAGGTATTTAATGTTATGCGCATACCTATTTTTTGACTTGGGCTTGTGTTGTAACTCTTATTTTCAAGTTATGAATTCTACATTTTTGATACTCATAACTTTCAATTTTAAGTTGATACACCACCATCTTGTACACGTTCAGCCTACTACACCAGAAGCACACTATTTTCTTTGTAAATGTGCAGTGTGCAGGCGTGTGACGACGAGCTAAATGAGATGACTACTACTGCGAGTGACGACGACGCGATATTATTACGATATTTTTGTGGTTTTCCACTAAAACAATGTAACACACGCCATCATAGTAATAATAATCATCATCGTCGTCATCATGAATTTCATCGTTTGTTCTTATTTTGATTATTACAATCAGACATGAAGGAGTAGTAGCACCAGCAGTTTAGGACAAGAAGAACGAGTACAACAAAAGCACGTCTTTCACTAAAAAAGTCTGACTTTTTTAGTGTCTCATTTTTCTGCAGCAACATTTTACATCACAAATTTTTTGTCTTTAAAACATTTTTATACAAGGTTTATATAAAAATCTGCCTCTCAGAAACATCACGTATTGTTACGTGTGCATATTGCAAACATGAGCTCATATTTCATATTTATAATCCTTAGAAAAAAATATTACTTTTGCTGTTTACTACTGCATGTGCATATGAATGCAGTTATTATATAATAAATATCACGTAAAATACCTAAATGATGCACTTATCAACATCATCACTGCCACCACTACTGTCATCATCCATGTTTATTGTTTGCCTATATTTAGCACTATCAACATCCATCCTCATCATAATTATCCTCCTTGGTTCAGAATACGACAATGACGATAATAATAATGACGACGACAAGAACGGTGGTGCGATAACCACCAAAATGTTTTTACGTGTAAAATATTTTGTAGCAGGCAGGGTTGTATTGTGTGTACGCTTACGTTTTTAGTAAACTAATAGTATTTTTATCCACAAAAAATAATTGTGTTATGTCACCAGTTACATGCATCGCCGTTATATGTCGAGTTCATTGATGATGACATGCTAATGCGTGAGATTGAAACATTTCCCGTAATTTGGAAAAAAATATAATGGCTTAATAGTATTTTTATCCACAAAAAATAATTGTGTTATGTCAGCAGTTACATGCATCGCCGTTATATGTCGAGTTCATTGATGATGACATGCTAATGCGTGAGATTAAAACATTTCCCGTAATTTGGAAAAAAATATAATGGCCAAAGCTAGGCAGTAGAAGTAGAAACAACTCGTTTATGAAATGAAGCCTCTCCTCACCGTGCCGTAGTAGGACAAGATTATTTGGGGTTGTTCACTGCAAATGGAATTTACTCCTTTTTAATAATACCGCTGCGCTGCTGCGACATGGTAGTGAAAGCTGAAAGTGTAAAGAAGCAGAAATCAAGTCTCAATAAAACATTTTAAGAAGAAACAATGACCAACCCCTCGAATAATAATAATTCATATTGTGACATCCTTGATTATTAGCATTCGTATGATTTTTTGTGTGCAAAAAAGCAATGGCCGGCCACGTATGAGCAGCAGTGTAATTGTTTGATTTTTATTATTTGTTTTTCATCATCCTCAGTAGAAGTAGATACAGCTCGTTTATGAAATGAAGCCTCTTTTCCTTGTAGTAGGACAATATTATTTGGGGCTGTTCACTGCAAATGGAATTTACTCCTTTTTAACAATACCACTGCTGCGACATGGCAGTGAAAGCTGAAAGTGTAAAGAAGCAGAAATCAAGTCTCAATAAAACATTTAAAAAAGAAACAATGACCAACCCCTCGAATAATAATAATTCCTATTGTGACATCCTTGATTATTAGCATTCGTATGATTTTTTGTGTGCAAAAAAGCAATGGCCGGCCACGTATGAGCAGCAGTGTAATTGTTTGATTTTTATTGTTTGTTTTTCATCATCCTTTACTCCACTTTATTGAATAGCCAAAAAACACGGTAGCTCTACTAATATAAAAAAGGACCGCTTCAACAAAGCGACCATTAGAAGCGTACCGTACAAGTCATCATGAAGACATCATGATGCTATTAAACTGGTCGATGAATATTATTATTGTCATCATTTTGCGTGGATGTCTTAATTAAGGAATAATATTGTTGCATTATTGCAGACTTGAAAGTGTGTAATCATAATAATCATCATCAAAGGAGGAATAAAAACGGGTAGAAGAATAGAAGAATGTGTGTGCATCCCTTTTGCCAGCCTCTTTCTCTCCAATTGTCAGTGAAGTAAGCAACGTCCAAAATCTCTGTGGAGGAGAATAATATGAACTGCGGTGGTGGTGGTGACAAATGATCCTGATCTAGATTGAACGAATGTTAATAATAATCACAATGATGATAATAGTAATGATGATGATCTAGAACAGAGTAAAGTTTGTTTTGTAAAATTTTTAACGCATAAGTGGTTCATTAGGCTTGATCCTGCCATACGCTGATATGATAATAGTAATGATGATGATCTAGAACAGTGAGATAGGCATTAAGTAAAGTTTGTTTTGTAAAATTTTTAACGTATAAGTGGTTCATTAGGCTTGATCCTGCCATACGCTGACTCCTCCATTTTTCTCTGACAATGCACGGTTATTACTGCTAATTGCGGCTGAAAGGGGAAAAAATATTATGTCATTATTACAGCAAACATACAACAAGCCAACTTTTAGCGTGGCATCTCTATCAGTAAACCAGTGGCCATATTATATGATTTTATTTATTTTCTCAACAACAGCAGCTTATTTAACAGCACAAGACATTAGAGTTAAATGACCACAGGTAAATTGATGTGCCAACGACATTTTAAGTGCATTATGATTGCACTTTGAAGAAATGCAGTTTTTTTTCTCGTCCAACTAAATTAATAATAAAAATTGTTTGGTCACTTTTCATCATTATTCACAACTCTTTACCTGAATCTTCAAGAAAAAAAGAGAAATATATTCGCGAAAGCTCATCATCATCATCATGAAAATTTCTTGTAAAGTTGTTATGTTATGAAAGTGTATAAAAGATAAGAGAAGAGGTAAAGTGAATAATGAAGGAGGAAAAACATGGAAGGCAAATAGTAAATTGGATGATGATTAAGTTGAGGATATACAATTTTGCCTTTTCATCTATCGTCATCATCATCATCATCATCATTACAGAAATATAATGTCGATGTGCATGATGACGTGAACTGTATTAAACATTAAAAATTTAAAGCATATACCACCACTGGAGTTATTAGCAAAAGGAGAAACATGCATTTTTTTCTCAATTTTAATTGTGCTATACACATGCATACGTGAGATTTAACTTTGTTTAAACAAAAATGCAATGTGACTTGGCATCACATCATTTTTGCTCTGATGAACTACTACTCAACTTCCACCACCAATATCTTCCTTGGGGTCGGTGGACTTACGGTTGCGGTCACACTTGCACAATTGAAATAATGACTTTACCTTCCCTTTCCTTTTAAAGAGAGAGATAGAAAAAAATTATAACAAGAAACAAAAGCGATATTATTACGGTAAATGCGTTATGTAAAAAGGGTGATGATGACGATTATTACGATGATGGATTAATTATAATGCACCTTTTCTGCTGGCTGAGTTTTAGAGAAGGAACTTACAACTTTACATCTCTCTTTTACATCTTTTCCTTTTTCTGCATTGTTGCAAAAAAAACTGATTGTTGTAGTACAATTTTAAACTTTTTCTAAAAAAATCAAAGTGAAGCATTGGGGCAGTGTACTAGTAGTAGTATTATTTCATTGTTGTTGTTAAACTCTCTGTTTACAATTGCCATAATTATTTGTGGATGAAGACAGCAGACAATGCTGCTTTTGATGATGATGACGATGAGGAGGAGAGCTCGTCATCTATGAAGATCTTTGCCCTTTACGCTACACTTGCTCTTCACCATTTTTTTTAACATTACTACTACTACACAAAGCAGAAATATATTTTAAGTTAAATGGTAAGCACTTTTAAAATTAAACTCGCGTTTAAAACGATGAAAATGAAATCATAGGATTCAACAGCAATATTATTATTATTATTGAAAAGAAAATAATTTTAATCAGCGTGTAGTAGTAAAACATTAAGAAGAAAAAAAATTAATTCCTAATTTTATCAGACAATCTTGTTTTGGCGATTAAGATCACGTTTTAATAAATTATTTTTGAGTGAAGCAAGTTTAAGGAATGGTAAATTTTGCGATGATACTCTGACGCTTAGAGGTTTCAACATTTAACATTCTTTTGTGTAGTAAAGTACCCATCATTCATAAAGTCCAAGAAGAGATTTGTAACAAATTTTTAAATAGGAATGAACTTTAAACATAACAAGTCAAACATTTTGTGTCTCAAAACTCTGCTACTGCTGATTTTACAGTTAATTTTATAAAAATGAACAAGTGCTTTTTATCATCATCAATTTTAAATAAAATCATATTTAAAGTAGTAGGAATATGCTTTGCTGCAACAAAAAATAATAATAATTGTTATTGGCATTAAAAAAGGAAAGCATGCTGAGAGCAATCAGTAATATTACTCGTATAATAGTTTAGCAAGTTAATAAGAAGTGTAAAAGGGCATTAGCATCCAAATTATCCCATCATAAATCATCTCTGTTGTATGTATTTGTGTGCTGCTGCTGCTACCAACAGTTTTTATGTAATGAAATGAATAATTGTATTGTTGTAAAAGAGGGAATAATAATTGCTGATTTTATTGTGTAAATATCTTCAGTTAAATTATTATTACGTATTGGCCAGTGGCAAAAATGAAAAATTTTATTGCTACTTTGCAGGACGTGCACTTTAGAAAACTCCTTTATTTTCTTGGCCATTATTGACAAGATTAACTGTTGCCACAAATTTTTAATTGTTATTGCGCCGCACATTCTACTATAGGTTTGTTTCTTAATTGTTCGTTACGTAAAGAAGTACTAGTAGTAACGTCGATGTTGATGGGCGCAGTGACCAGGAAAAGTTTTTTGGAGCAATAAAAATTAAAAGCAGAAATTAACATTTAAACTTATATAGCGCCTTTTTATGTCCTTTAAATGACCAACTCATCTTAAATGCTCATGAATGAAGAGTTTTACAGGGATTACGCAATGGGAAACACTTGAGAAGAATAAGTAGTATTTATTTTTCAGCATCACTGTCGTTAAATTCTATTCATTATTTCATGAGCGAACGTGTCCATTTCCCGTGGCTTCCGGCAAAAGATGACTCCATGAATTGAATGGTTATTATGAGTCTGGCCTGTCTTCTTTCTGGATTAGGTACTCCGCCAGCAGACGAGCGAGTGTGAAGTTACAAAAAATACTTTGTTGCATGTCGCATCTGCATCTCTTCTTCTTTTTCTTTTACAGAATCACTATTTAGAAAAGGATCTTAATATTTACATAATAACAATGACCACCATCATCATTAAAAGATAAAGAGGATCATCACTTTGAGAAGGTGATGATGCTACATTCTACCAAAACTTTTTTAAATGACATTTTTCAAAGAAATTCGGTATTTTCCCCTGAAAAAAATTGACTCATCATTCCACTCACGAAGAAGCAACAACCATACCAAAAAAATTATTCAAAACTGCCATGTTATATTTCTAATGTTGCTTGCATCATTTGACAAGAAATGGACCTCCGGCTAATCTACTTACTATTGTGCTTTTTAAAAAAATTTGAGGTTGCTTCTTTCTTTCTTTTTTAAGATGTAAAAAGTCCTTCTTCCATTTCCTCCAGTTATTCTGGCAAGAAATGAATGAAACATCACAGATTCATCCCGCGTGCGTCCGTGTCTCCCTTCAAAAAGCTTTTTTGTCTACTTATCTTTCATTCTTGTACTATTCTTGCTCAATAACGTTTTTTCACATCTTCTCGAGAGAATTAAAATTGTAAAAAACATCATACTCACTTTACATTTTTATCCTCAATTCTCACTCTTCACAACAACACAACAATTAAAAAATTGACCGGAGGATAAAATGATGAAGCAGCTCATCGCGCGTCGTACCTTCTCCTTCTCATTGAGAAACAAAACAACCTGAAAATATGACAAGTAAATGATAGAGCATGTGCATATCAGCTTCATTTCATAGGTAGGCCAGGCCATCTACATCTTTTTAAAGCTTTGGTAAAGAAGAGGAAAGAGTTTTTTTAGGGATTCTCCAACTTTATGTCTTTTGTCGAGGGAAATCCTGCAATTTATTGCAATTAAAAACTAGCTTGGAATTTTAAATGTGTAAAGGTGCCATTTTACTTTTTAAAATAAAAAAAATAAAAAAATATTTTATGCCTTTTGTACATGATACCCGTTGGGAGAGTGATCACAGGTACATGACAAAAGCTTTTCTCTTTATATTTTCTGGCTTGCTTGTTTGGAAATGTACCCTTCCAGCTATTTCCTACCACACCAGAGCAAAAAATAAGTAAAAACATAAACACAAGCATATAACATAATAACAATAACAATTTTGTTTATTCATACCTACCCAATATTATACATTATTGCACAAAAATCATATTCCTTTTCCTCTTGTTACATTTTTACTGCTTTTATTTATTTTCGTGACGTGAGAGAGAATGAGATTGACTCGACTCCTCCATATCGCCATTATTGCTATTAGAGTGTATAATAATATTTCGTCTGCCAGAGAAAAATTATAGAATGATAGACAGTTTTAAAAGCTCAACAAATTTATTTGTTTTAGGTAGCTTCTTGCATTTTAATTGCGGTTTTACAAATA
>JAANSP010001737.1:0-14496 GCA_036850745.1 Homidia socia | reverse complement strand
CAATGCTGAGTCCATAGTTATTGCCCAATGCTGAGTCCATGGTTACTGCCCAATGCTGAGTCCGATTAGGCTATCCTTACTGTGTTAAATCGGCATAGTGTGTGAGGTGTTTTTGGGGGTTTTAAGTTCGGCATAGTGTGCAGTCGGCATTGCGAAAGTCGGTATAGTGTGCAGTCGGCAGTGTGAAAGTCGGCATAGTGTGATGTCGGCATAGTGTGCAGTCGGCATAGTATGCGTCTTCGGACATTGGTTGTAACTCAGCCTTATGCTATTTAAATTGGGCAGTTTTAACGAAGGAAGTATTAAAAAATATTTGCACAGCCTACAACCAACCAATGACCGACATTGACAAATCCCTAAAAAAATCTAACTTAAATGAAATGCTTTGCATTTCACTTTATAACTTCCATTTCCGTGATTTTAACGGCCAAGTAAGTGCAGCTGAATTGGCCGTTAAGAAAATGATGCTTAACGGCCAATTAAAGAGTCTTACCGGCTGATTCCATTTTCATAAGGGATCAGTAAATACTTCCCTTTTCATAATAATTTTTTGTAACACGATATTATTATATAGAACAGAGCAAGAGGATTGAACAAGAACTGTGTGGTGGTAAGTACACTTTTACTTTTCTTACGCAAGCCGTCCGTGAAACTAATATATTCATTGTCATGCTCCAATTTTCTTTTTCTTTTTTTGCGTAAAATGATCGTCATCAGCAGTAAAGGACATGGCTAGGTATGTAGTCTACATTTTATTTTGAATGTAAACTTGTTTGTTGGTTTTTGCAAAAAGATGCTCATTGTGACGTATTGATGGTGATGATGCAAGTAGTAAAAACCCTTTTCCTGAAATTACAGCGAGGTTACTAATTTGACCGATGAATGAATAAGTTGCATTTTAAGAGAATATGCCGTATTGCTAGTCATACTATTTATATATTTGCGCACGTGTTTTAATGTAAAATTTATCATTACACCTAAATTTTTGTTTCAGGGACAGACTCAAGTGAAAAGTTTTACTATTCGACTTTAAGTTAATGCACTTTATCAAAGGATCAAAACGAATTTAGAGAAGATTTTTTGAGGAAGAGAAATTTGGAGGTCAAATTATGTAAAAAGGAAAGGCTACGTAGGCGAGAATGCTTTTTACTTATTAAACCACTTTACTTGCCCAACTCCAACTCAAATAATAAAAAAGAAAACGGAAAGGATTATTTTCAGCTATTTTGTTGTGTTCTACACAGGTTTATTTTCGTCAAATGTACAAAATCTGCCGATAAAATTCATGCAATATATTTTTTAAAATAATAATAATCCTCTTTCAACGGCTACATTCTAACGGCCATTGTAATGTACATAATATTCCAAGAAATGTTTTTTGGAATGTAATAAGCTTTGACGCAACTTGTGATCATACAAAATAGCCATTAGCCAAATAAATTATTATATTCCCTTTCGCTCAAATGGTTCCGGCGTTCTGTATGACTCATTTTGTATGACGTCATGCTAAAAATCACTTTTAGTATATCCTGTTTTTTAGGCTTTTTTGAAAAAAACTCTTTCATTTTCATATTTTGTTGGAGGCGAATATATTCAGAGCAAAAAACTCTTTTTCAACAGATTATCAAGCTTTCTGCACTTACACCTTGGAAAACCACTGCCACCAACTTAACTGAAAGTGTTAAAAACATCTGTAGAATTTCCCATCATAATAAAAATACAACACAGTTCCCTGATTTGCTTTTAGTGGTCGGTATTTAAAAAAGCAGAAATTGGTTTTATTTTTCAAAAAAATGTTTACCTACTCGTCTTTTAAGTGCGTGGGATGCAAATAAAAATTTTCATTTGGCTCAAAGAATGAAATAACCGGTTTTATTCCGTACTTTTTGAATTCCAAGCTATACTATATATGCATCGGTAATAGTAATAATGGTGTTTACTTCACGTGCCACTGATTCTTTCCCATAATTCGACACACGTTACTTTATCGCAAAATATAGCAAATTAAAGGCAGTGCTGCTTAGCAGTAAACAAACATCATCCACCAGCACACCTGCTGCCACAACACAAAAAGTACAAGGAAGCGGAAACGAATGAAAATGGAAAGTTGCAAGTTTCTCTGAAAGATGAACATTTGTTCAGCTTATAAAAACAACAACAGCAGCGGCAGCAACAACAAAATGCAAGAATTAATTACAGATATCAGTATAAACAAAGCGGAGAAAGGGAGAGTGAGAGCAAAGCCCAAATTATATTCTATACTTTTCCTTTCTTCCTGCTTTTTCTCTCCCTCATTATCATAATCATCACGGATGTTATTGATACAGCTCATTAAATATACACGCAATGTATACAAAATTTCCATTGTGACGCTGCTCTACTACTGCTGCTGCCGCTGTTGCTGCAGTAAAAATAGATAATGATGCCTAATAACAATAATCAGTTGTTGGGAAAAAGGAAAAAAACGTCATAATGTAATTTAACGCTGCTCTACTACTGCTGCTGCCGCTGTTGCTGCAGTAAAAATAGATAATGATGCCTAATAACAATAATCAGTTGTTGGGAAAAAGGAAAAAAACGTCATAATGTAATGCGGCAGATGCAACCATTCCACTTGCCATTGATGCACGTTACATTAAACAAGAAAATCTACTGAAAGATAATAATAATAATAATAAAATATAAAAAATGCAGTTTACCTAACAGAAAAATGAATAAAAATGCACAAAAGCCGTGAAAAAATGTAATATTCAAACGCACTTTCTTTTCTTTCGCTGTTGAGGTTCTATTCAAACAAACAGGCATGCATTATAAAAGTTCAATGCTCAGATGAAAAGCAGTGTAGCGAAAAAGGCTGTTGGTTCTTATACAAGTTAGGCTTTTCCTTATTTTTCTAACATTGTTATTATTTTTATTACTTTTACTGTCTTTTTTTCTGTTTCATATCGAGTGGAATAATATTTGATGTTGAAAGAGAGGTAAATATCCTGTTTTAATAATTTTGGAGAAACAAAAAATAACAAGTTGTGCATCCTCACAATGAGCGTTTAATGCATTTTTCCGGACTCTCTCATTTTCATAATATTAGCTAGGTACATTTTCAGGAACAAATTCCGGATGATGATAATGATGCTACCGGGCCGTGTCTGCTTTTTTCTATTGTATTTATATTCATAAAAAATATTTCCCACTACTGTTTTCTGTAACTAGTACCATCACCTCCGCTTTCTCCACCCTTTCCACTTTATTTTTCGCCGGCAGTGGCGGCGGGACACACATTATAAATTATGTAATGGTATGCAACATTTTGCATTTTGTATGTCGTGACGTGACTGTTGTTTGCTAGCAGCAAGGGCATAGAAAGTAAAAGAGATGGAGGGAGAAAAGGGGAAATACGTTTCTGTTATTATTGCCGTTATTATTACAGCTTTTTACGGTTATTATTACAATAATAATAACAACAACATCATCATCATGAGTACAAGAGTAAATATTCGTTGGGGGTGCAATACATTATACGGATTTGTAGAATGTGGCTGTACATTGTATAATGCAGTGAGAGTAGATTTGTTCTATTTGATAACAGCAACGGAAAAAGCACTGAGGATGGTAATGATGATGATGATGACACTACGCTTCGTACTCATTCAACTCATCCTGCTGCATAATAGAAAGCACATGCACCGCAGGTTCCATTAGAAGCCAGACCAACAAACACTACTGATAATAAAATAATATGCTTTGGTACAGGGATGTTGCTCTCAATATGTATGTGAGTTATTTTTAGGCTTTTTATTTATCATTTTATTTTCAGACCTTCCCTAATGGAAAGTAATAATAGTCTGGGGATGATGATGCTGCCCGGGTGTGGAAATAACGAGCATATTGTCACTAAAAAATCCGCTGTATGCTTGCTTAAATTGTCCACGCTGACTTTTTAGCTTTTCTTTTTTAGGAAAAGTGTATTCATAAGTCTGTTTGTAATGCTGAATCCTTCTACAGCAGTGTAAAATGCAAAGAAACTGGACAAAAATCATGATGATTTTCATGTTTAAAAATGGCTGATTTTTTTCTATTAGCAATAACTTGAATAACTTAAAGCTCTAATTTGTCACAAAATGTTTTATTTAAAAAATTAACATACAATTATGGCTTTGACGAGCTTGACGGCAGAGTTAACTATAAACAAGCCTTTATTACAAAGCGGGAAATATATTTATTACATCAAAAAACAGTTTGCAGCAAGCAATCTTACGTGGAAAGAATTTCTTGTGGAATGAAATGCCAAAGCCCGGTAACTTACCTGCAAAAAGACAAATAAAAACATTAGTATTAATTATTGTCAATTATTTCTCGGTTAATGTTTTTAATCAATTTATAGTAAATTGAAATCTTTACATTTCAATGCACAGTTTTGGCAAGGGTTGACTTACGAGCTTTACATGAACACAGGTTATTGTCAGATATTGACATATAATACATGAAAATATAAGAATAAAATAAATAGCAGCATGTACACTTTTGTCTGGAGTCGAGTATTTGCGTATATTTCAGAGTTAAATGTTGATGACATTCAAGCTATTTTCCTATTCACGTACCGTTCCAAATTTCGTCCCATCTGTTGGTAGTACTCAACTGCTTTAGGAGTGCAAACATTTTCACGGCGTATTACGTTTCTAGTAAGAACCATAAACCAATTATTGGTCATAAACTTTAAAAAACTAATCCCTGTGTTTCGCATTAAATAACTAAATTTGAAAAAATGTGTCCAACTACTGAAATTAAAAAGCAAATTAAATCAACATGCCAATATGAAATCAATGTAATTTTCAAACCAAGAAACCAGGCTCATTCCAGTAAATAATATTTACCGATATAATACAATTAAAGCTTATGCTGGGCAAATAAACGTTACAACAATTTTCAGTCTACAAATCTTGCTATTTACCTCTGCAGCCCACTTACTACTCATTTCACCACCAGAATCAAAAAGACATTATGCGTGGGTGCTACATTATGCATTGTATGTATCCAACTACAAACTTTAAAAACTGGGTTTACGAGCGCTCTTGTTTAACTGCAGAGCACAACTGACCAAAAACATTATACACGTTCCAATGAAAACGTTACAGATGGACTTTTTCACCAACAGCAGCTCTCTAGTAATAAAACTTGGGACTTAAATTTTTATACCAAAGTACATTCGCAAAGGCATAATATTTTCTCTGCCACAAGCTTTTTCTCTACAAACTCTCAACAGACGTCTCCCATTATTCCATCTATTTCATCATTCTGTCAAGTCACTCTGCTTTGTTGAAAACATGTATGTTTTTTGTGCGAGAGAAAGAGAAAAAGTAGAGTACATAAAATACACATAAATAGCCAGAGCCTTTTTTACTCATAGAAAAAAAGACATTAATAAAAAAACATGTAAACACACACTTGTCATTCCATTCCCACTAGCCTCTTCTCCTCCTTTTTATGCTCACTTTTCTCCCATTGTTGTGGTAAAAGCAGTTTACAATTGTACACTCACCGTCCCATAATGATCCATATCAAAAGGTCACGAAATTCCGTAGCTGGTGTGTGTGCTGTATTGCTTTGCTTTTATAAATTTTGTTGCTGTTTTTTTTGTTCTGGTGCGTGGTTGCCTTAAAAAAAGTAGTAATAAATGTGTGCCTACTACTGCAAACATGCACGTTTATAAACGGATGTATATAAAAATATATTGTAGTAGTAGTAGTAGTAGTGGTGCACACAACATTGTAAAAAATTGGCGGAAAAGGCGTTCGTTTCCTCTTAATATATTCTTCTACACATAGTAAAGTTTATAACAATAATAACAGCAGTAGAAGCAGCAACAATAGAACATTCTTCTCTCCTTTTTTAGGAAATGGTGTACTGAACAGAAAAAAGGAAAAGTGATGCAATTGGCCATATAATAATGTTGTTGTAAGTTAATGGAGAAAATGGTGAGTCGTTTCCTCTTAATATATTCCTTTACACATAGTAAAGTTTATAACAATAATAACAGCAGTAGAAGCAGCAACAATAGCACATTCTTCTCTCCTTTTTTAGGAAATGGTGTACTGAACAGAAAAAAGAAAAAGTGATGCAATTGGCCATATAATAATGTTGTTGTAAGTTAATGGAGAAAATGGTGAGAGTGTTGTGCGATGATGATGATGATGCTCACTTGCTCTCTCTCTTAAGCAATGCGTTCAATACAACAAAAGAGTATAAAAGTAAGCTCCCAAGAAAATTGCTCACTCTTATTTTTTGCCTACATACAAAAATAATATATAGTTTTTGTGAGTGGTTCACTACATTAAAATTGTTTTTATTGTGCACGTTTTTACTACTTCTTAAAATGTGTCTGTGTGTGAGAGTAGAGGGAATGAGTAGCGTGGCATGTAGGTATTTTATGGGCACTGAAGAAGAAAAAAAACATGAAATAAACAGGAGAATAAACAAGAATGGTGTATGTGTGTGGATTTGTCCTTCCTTACTTCTGCTTTTCCGAAAAGAGTCAATATGCTTAGCTATAACCATGTAACATGATTTTCTCGTAATATTTTTTACAAGAGACAAAACGGTAATGGTTCATGACGGTAGTGGTGCTACACACTGCCACGCCATCACTTGCCCTTTCCCCATTTACCTATTATGCATAATATTATTGTTTATTCTCCTGAGAGTATGTTGACTACACACGCAATTTTTGAAGGGAAAGTCAGTACGCAAAAACATCACAAGTTTTTTGTGCTACTTTTTATTACGTACCTAACACAAATACATACATAATCAAAATCAAGAAGCAAAAGGCATTTGAGTGGTGGTGAAGCAAGTTACATGATTTTTTTCCAGCCGAAAAAATGGTTGCCTTCATTTGGCAAAATCACCTGCAGATATGTGCTACGCATTTGTTTGTTCTATTAACCGTGTCGAGAAAATCATCGCATTCGGTGCTTGGCTACACGTTACAAGAATTTGATAGGAACCAGGGGGCAATCAGAGTTTGTGCGAAAAAAATTTCTTTATTGGAATGTCACAATGAGCATGTCTCCTCGTCCCACGTAGGGAAAGCTTGATTTAAGAAAATAAACTTTATGCTGTTGCTTTTGGCCTGGTTATGTGCTACGCACTTGTTTGTTCTATTAACCGTGTCGAGAAAATCATCGCATTCGGTGCTTGGCTGCACGTTACAAGAACTTGATAGGAACCAGGGGGCAATCAGAGTTTGTGCGAAAAATTTCTTTATTGGAATGTCACAATGAGCATGTCTTATCGCCCCACGTAGGGAAAGCTTGATTTAAGAAAATAAACTTTATGCTGTTGCTTTTGGCCTGGTGAAAAGTCAGAAGTTGGGCGCAAAAAAATGAGGAAAAAATCCATAATGTTTACATGTAGGAGCACGCATAGCTACATATTTTGCATAAATGTATCTCTGTGGGCATCTAAGAATAATAATATACGTTTCGCATAAATCTTATGTGCTTTCTCAATCTGGGCCACATGGTGTGTAGGTAGCAACGTAGAAAAAAATACTTTAGGCACGTCATGCGATTCAGATTTGCGTGTCACGGAAGGAGCAGGGCGCCAGAAATATTAGCCAAAGTTGACTCTATGTCTACTCTGACAGTAAAATTGAGCGTAAAGCTGGTGACTGCTATTTGGTATGTATGTAAGTATTAATTTATTGCTCGAGTGAGTAATGGCATGTAAGAAAGCAACAGAAAGAATTACATGAATACGTAAATAATTTTTTTGTCATGTTTATTTTTCTTTCACCTGGAAAACAACTTTTTTCTTATTTAACAGTCAGCGATATTAAGTTTTTCATGTCTGTCAGTATCTTGTCTAAATATCATATGCAGTGAGGATAAAACATTTCATGTTGTTGTATCAAAATAAGCTATAAATGTAAGAAGACAAGAAAAGTATTGAATTTTACATACATAGGGCGATACAACTTAAATTGCCTCTGAAAGAAATCGAGAATTGAGTAAAATTAATTTAAGAAAATATCTCTCAAGGCCTTGGTCAGAAAACAATTTTTTTAAGTTCATCGGAGCAAACATTTTTAAATATCTTTGATGGAGCTAATATATCTTCAACGCAACGTAATTCAGCCATTTGTAGTAATTTAATAAATAGCGTTGAACTTATTCAAACATATTTTGTTATTTTCATCATACAAGTTCAGTCGTGAATGAACAATAAAGCGTATTGTAGGTAATTTTTCCTACTTGCATGTCCTGTTACCGACTTTTTTCCTTCGCCTTAACTTTCACAAACAAGGTTAAACGTTTCTTTGGTTTGTAAATGTACATCACACGATTAAAATCTCTCAAACGAACAGACCACTGGCAAATCTCTTGTCTGACTTTTCTCCACGCTTTACTTGAACTTTACTTTTTTCCATACAGCAAGAAAAACTGCTACTTCTACTTGGAAATATTGAAACATTTGTGCTATATACTGCATCCCTGCGGACTTGAAAGTACGTCGTATAAAACCGAAATAGGTAAGTACATAAAATCCATGAGAGTTACTTTTGAATACTCTCCTCTCTTCCCGCTAATCCATATATTCCACACAGCACTCTACAAAATTCAATATAACTTCAGTGCTGTTCCTACTAACTAATGATGAGAACTTTTTAAGTATAGGTTAACATGGCACACTTAACAGAGACTCTCTTTCATGAGAGTTACTTCTGAATACTCTCCTCTCTTCCCGCTAATCCATATATTCCACACAGCACTCTACAAAATTCAATATAACTTCAGTGCTGTTCCTACTACTAATGATGAGAACTTTTTAAGTATAGGTTAACATGGCACACTTAACAGAGACTCTCTTCTCTGCTCTACTAACTAGTTTTACTTTTTCTTCTATGTACACACGCGCTCTTGTGGTGGTGATGGTGGCGACGATGGTTCCCTACACAAAACTAGGCTACTTCTTCTACTTTTCATTTAAACTTGTTGTTTTCGAGCCTGTGCAAATACGCGTATGCATATATGTCAAGCCAGTAGTAGTGATGGAGGTGATGATGATGATGATGGAGCAAGCGAAAAGCTGCGTAGTTTTACACAGTGTTATGCAATAAGTGTAGCCACAATTTCAAATATAACGACTTTACTGTAGGAAAACTACTACTGCTACTACCACCATTCTACTAACTAGTTTTACTTTTTCTTCTATGTACACACGCGCTCTTGTGGTGGATGGTGGCGACGATGGTTCCCTACACAAAACTAGGCTACTTTTCATTTAAACTTGTTGTTTTCGAGCCTGTGCAAATACGCGTATGCATATATGTCAAACCAGTAGTAGTGGTGATGATGATGATGATGGAACAAGCGAAAAGCTGCATAGTTTTACACAGTGTTATGCAATAAGTGTAGCCACAATTTCAAATATAACGACTTTACTGTTGGAAAACTACTACTGCTACTACCACCATCATCATCATACCACCCAAGTTGTTGTTTGCCTAAAAGGACCTTTTCATATTATTAATAAGTGTACTAGTGGCAGCAGTAATGGTAATCATCATGGCATCTCTCGCATTTACGTAATAAGTGTACTAGTGGCAGCAGTAATGGTAATCATCATGGCATCTCCCCCATTTATGAAAAGCTATACTATAATAATAATCTTTTTGCAGCATTTCCTTCTAGTGTGCCGACGCCACTATCACCACACACTACTATACATGCTCCAGCCTCGTTTCACCGCCATCTCCACCACCACAAAAGTTATGAATATTAGCAGTATGGCAAGATGATGACTGTGATGAGGAGGAGAATCGTATGGATGGAGTGTGCAAAAGTGGTAAACTGGCGAAACAAGAAAATGAACTTTAAGCATCATCATATCACACAACGGAAAACCAATGCTTCCTTCTTCTCCTTCTTCTGATGCTGATATTCCAACTAAAACACACGAGAAAAAGACTGCTTTTATAGTAAATGTAGCTGCATGAAAAAATTCTCAGAGAGAAAGTGAGATGGTGGAGAGTTTGTTGGTCGCTGCAAGTATAGAAAGAAGAGAGTGAGAGAGTCATCGTAAATTTTCAGGGAAACTGTCAGCTTCCATATAATTCAGGCACATATAATGCTTATAAGTAGTAGTTTTACGAGTGAGTTAACTAGTTTTATACTGGCTTTTTGTGGTAACAAGAACGCACAAGTCTGTGCTTTTAGCTTGCTTCCTTATACGTTTAATATTTCTTGTACCACCACTCATTTGAAAGCATGTTTGTATCATTTTGTGAGAGGAGGACGATAAAGGTTTAATCAAATTTTCGTAAAAGAGCGAAAAGGAGGAGAGAGTTTGTTAGAGAGAATTGAGCAGCAAATGCAGTGCCAAGCTCCAGGCACAAAAATATAAACTGGATGTTTATAATAACTTTATAGTGTATTGCATAGCCTTTATAACGAGTAGTACGAAAAAGTGGTGGTGGTGGTGTGTAGTTACAGTTGGCAGAACATGGGCTGCAGAGGATATTACAATGTGTGTAGATTAAAAGAGGACTACACCGGAAGAGAAATGTGTGAAATGAAAGAGAGAAAGATATTGACGAGATTTTGTAGAGCCATCCATGCATACATAAAAGCTTACAAAATGTTTTTAGTATTATGTTGTCTATAAAGTATTATGGAATCTTTTTTATAAATAAAGCTTTTGACAGTTGGAAGCAGTGATGAGCACTTATTTTTGTGTTTCATATTGAAGGTTGTTCAAGGTTGACAGGGTTGATTATATTTTTGGCTGATGGCACTTCCCCTAGCATTAGCAAAAGTTTGCTGCAACTACTTAAAATAATGACATTGTTCTCCCCTTTTATCAGAAAGACATGATGATGCAACCAGATTTCATGAAATTTCATGTGCGTTACTTCACATGATTTTAATACCATTAAATAAAATGAAATATCAATTGGAAACACTAGTGTGTGCGCATGCTCTCTCTTCCCTTAGCTTGTATTGCTACCTCACACAAGGAATAGAAAGTAGAAATGTGTGTACATGCATTGATTCGGCTGAAATATAACTTTTGAAATCTTATTCCACTTTTTCGTACACATTTCAACATATAAAATGGTAAAAATGATTTTATTCTTTTCACAAAATAATTTCTCCTGCGAGCTGTATATGTCCAATACATAGTAATAATAATAACAACAACGTTAGCGTACTGTGTATACCTAGTAGATACTTTTTCACTTTTATTATTCCACTATTACTTCTCTCTCTCAAGGTAAAATATTGTGTGTCAACTTTCCACTTTGCCAACAAACAACAAAATAACATGTTCCAAAAAGTTTACAGGGAAAAGAGGTCTGCTCACTCTGCGTACTANGGGAAAAGAGGTCTGCTCACTCTGCGTACTACAAACTCTACAGCAGCAGCAGCAGTACTCTACATTATTCTAATGGAAAAGAGAAGAGGAGAGCATCAGGTTCACACAAGAAGAATAAGAAATATATTACTTTCTCCAGACTGGAACAACAACGTCAAAGAAATAATCGGTTTGTATTGTGTTTGTCACTAGATTTCTACTCCTGCTGCCGCTACTACTACTACCACCGCCACCACCACAATTTCTTCTTCTTCCTCTTCTGCTCTCTGTTGTTGTTCTCAGAGTAGACGTTGTTATTGTTATTGTGTAGTTTTTGGAACGGTGATCTTCAAGCATGCCACCGTGCATACAAATAACTCTCGAATCATGTATCATCCACCAAAACAGGGAGAAATGGAATGGAATAGAATGCCATCTGTCTCGGAAACAAATGGCTTGAAAAACTTGAAAGGTTAAAACGTGTGTGTGTAGATATATGCTCTCGTGTGTGTGTGTAGGTTTTTGTGTAACATGTACACGTTAATGCCTATAATATTATTCCATCAGAATAAAAAATAGCTGTATAGGCTATCCGAAAAGAAAATTCGTTGTCGGGACAAAGAGAATTGTACTCCTGCTGCCGCAGCAGACGACAACAGAAAATGATGATGATGATGACGATGATTGTTTTGTACGATAAAACATTGTTGAAAATATCCAACGACAATGACAAACGTACACGTGGAAATCTGGAAATGAGTTAACTTTACTTTCACCACTTTATTCATTTTCCTTTTCCGGGTAAAAGCTTTGTTTTCCCTGAGTTTGCCCAGCACATAGTGCAGAACGGTGAGCAAAGCAAAAGTAAACAGTAAATAATACCGTCTCTCTCTCTCTTCGTCTTTTCTTGCTACAATTCTATTTTATAATGTAAGCTTCAAGTTCCATGTAAAGTACAAAAGGCTAGCGGAAACTCTAGCTTTCTACTTATACAAGCACAATAATAATAATAACAGCAACTTCATCATTTAAATTTAGCAGCAGCAGCAGTAAGTTGCATAAATAATACGCTTACTATTTACCATTTCATTCCACTTTATTTTCCTCCCTTTGTTCTAGTTTTGCATTCATTATGCACTTCTAGCGAATCTGATTACTAATATTACCGTTCCAGTTGAAGCGCTTCACTTTGATCCTATTTTTGCTTTGCTTTCTCCAGTAACGGTTTACAATGCTAGCAATATTATCATCAAGTAGCAGTAGTACATTTGCATCACTCCATTTTCATAATAATTTTACGTTCTCCATTTTACTCTTAAAGAGAGCCATAATGCGGAACAATATATGAATTAACCTAAAAGCAGCTCATTTATTTGGAAAAAGCAGCAAAAAAGGCAGCGTGAAAACTTTAAAGAAGGAAAAGAAATAAAAGAAACTACAAAAGCGTACTTGTATATAATGATAACTTGCTGTAGCATTATCTCAAATGACGAAATGGACGTCTCAACTCTTTAGTCTCCGTTTTGTGTTTTTCGCTTCTTTTTTGAAAGAAAACGCATTACTACATACTTTTGCATTTACAGTTCATCTTTTTGCTGTTGCTCATTTCATTTTTGTTTTGATATGTTGATGATGAGAATCAAGTCGATCCACTTGCTTTTTACATTTTACCTTTTGTATAATGTTACGGGGAAAATGCCCCGAGACAATAAAGAAGCAAGTTTTTAGAAAATACATTATGTACTTTTGCATTTACAGTTCATCTCTTTACTGTTGCTCATTTCATTTTTGTTTTGAAATGTTGATATGATGAGAATCAAGTCTATCCACTTGCTTTTTGCATTTTACCTTTTATATAATGTTACGGGAAAATGCCCCGAGACAATGAAGAAGCAAGTTTTACTGAGAAAACCTCAGTGGGAAAATACAGAGAAAAAGAATACATAAGCTCATCTCATCATGTTTCCCTGTATCGTTTTTAAAGTGCAAGCTTTGCCTGTAGCAAAGTCAACAAAAGATGATAATTACGATGAGATGATGGAAGTAGAAAGTTTCAGAGTTCACACAAAATACATATTCTTCATTGCAATGATATTTCTGCGTATTTATGTAAAAATTGTTTTGAAATTTCATCTTTTTTGTTTTTAGAAATTAATGAAGTCTATAATAAAAAGGAAAATTAAAAAAAAATACATATTCATACGTTTTCAGAAAAATTTTAATAACTTATTTTCAGAAAACCAAGCACAGGTTTTAAATGATGGTGGAAAAGTATATAGAAGCTGTAGGAAGAAATTGAAAGTATATATGCGCTTTTATTTTCGCTGTACCATTCAGCTAATCATCCTCATTTTCATCATCATTATCTAAATGAATCCATCTCTGCAGAAAGCTTATGCAAATTCAAGTGGCCCTTCAAGACGTCTTCATCTATTAACACTTTCTCTTTTGTAACCTCTAAGCTCACCTTTGGAGTAGAAAATGCGTCGCGTAAAATAGATGAGACGTAAATTAAAAAGACATAAAGTGCGTCGTAGTCAAAGGTCGTAGGCAAGCATTAAACCATATAAAATCACACAATTCCTACCCAAACATGGAAGGATCACCTTACTTTGCTTTGAATTGAAAAGTATAAAATATGCAATCTATTTTGTGCGTTCTTACTGTACATGACACTTATTTAAATTGCAAAAAGAGTAAAAAAATATATGATATCCGGAGTAAAGCTGGCAAGGCATTGACGCGTGTGGGCTAATGTGATTCTATTCATTAGAAAAACTCGTAGAAATGTTTAACTTTGCGTAGAAATCATCATATTATCTTAAGCATATACGAACCTATAAACCAACGCTTATTAAACCTTACACAAAAAGAACAGTGAAAACTTTACGAAAGACCCGAAAAAAATACAAAGCTTTTGAGCTTTCTCATTTTAAAAATGATAAAGCAGACTAGGCATAAAATTTTGTCCATTGGTAAGTAATATTCTAGTGGTAGAAAGAAATAAGTAAAACATTGCACAAGAAAGATTTGAAAGTAAAGTTAAAAGTATTGTTTTCATTTTTACTAGCAAAAAGGAGTATAACAGATAGGATAATATATTTTCAGGCAGTTAACACCCAGTTATACGTTTTCTGTTGATTT
>JAANSP010001736.1:0-14500 GCA_036850745.1 Homidia socia | reverse complement strand
CTTTTTTGTTGCCTTTTTGAACTTTTATGCTCCAGCCTCCTCCGTCCTTTCAGTTTCATTATTAACGCTTGTCATTTCATTGTTATGGCCAGAGTCAATATTACACAAGAAAAGCTGGTGAATGAAAGAATTACCATTTAAATTAACATGTTATTCAGACACAACACAACCGATTTATATATAATTTATAAAATGTATGAAGCGAGTGATGGTGAGACAGATGTACATAATATTCTCCATCACAATCATCCCCACACAACCATTCGGCATGGCTAAAGAAAAATTGATTTGCTTGCCTTGTTCGGTAAAAAATCAAGTTCATTTTTGTGCATATGTTATGTAAACCTTGCACATGTGTGCCACTACTGACTTACTGACTTTTTCTGTTGTAACGGAAAAATATTAAAGCCGTTGGTTGGCCGGAAGCATTCTCCTCCTCCTCATCATCATGAACAACAGAGTATTCGTCGTCATCGTCTTCCTCACCACCACAACCATCCATAAACTTTAGTTGTACGGTCCAAACAAAGTCAAAAGAAGCCAAAAATTCACAGTAGTAATAATGTTCGTTTGCCGTGCCATGTCTTTTCCACTTTTTCCGTGTGTGATGTCTGCAGTGCAGCAGGCTTTTAGAGAGATGACCTTTCAAAGTGACCCGGGTTTCCCCCGGTACCAAACATCCCGATAGCATGGCATGATGATGGCATAGCATGTCTGTCGTTAAAATGCACAGTATAAATATCCTACAGTATCCCCGGAATAATGGAACTCTAACTCTCATCTATTCTACTGCGAGGTAGTTAGTAGCTTCATAAAAATGAATGACAACAGTAATGGGGAAAACGAGAGAGCCAGGACGTTGTATGAACCAGTGACCTCTGCCTGAGGTGACCTCATCATTGTATTGTGCTGTCCTGACTGTACCATGCCATGAGCTCTCTTTTATGTGATTCGCTGTCGTCGTCATCATCTGCTTCCGGCAAGCATATTTTGCTGTTGGCTTTTTAAACTGATTTTGTCATTTATGCGTGTCCAGTAGCAGCAGCAAGAAAAGATAATAAATGTGCTCCTCTTCTCTTACACTACTAGTGTAATTTAAAAATAAATGATTTTTTTTTCAAAAGGAGTGAATGAATGAGAAGGAGAATGACAAAAGAGAAAAAAATGCTGAGAGGGAGAAATAGAACAAGAGAAGTTATATTCCACCAGGAAGTCATTTCACATGCATTTTCACATTTTAAAAATGGAAAAAAATAATAATAAATTACTTTTTACAATAATAAGTTATTCTCTGCGGCGGAGAATGAGCAACAACGCAACGGTTAAATATATTATTCATAAAAAATCCGACAAGGACAGTGCGCTAGTGCTGAGCTTGCTGAAAATTTCTTTCTCACGCCACGGATTTTTCTCTATTGGGACCTTAAACTTTACATTGTTGGTGGAAGTGATGATGAGGAGAAGGATGATGAGGAGAAGGATGATGATACTGCTGATCATGCTCTTTGTAAAGTGTATCTGGAACATGTGCATGTTTCATCCTGAGATTCCCCGCACTTGACTTGTATTCTGAACTGCAAGCTTTTTCTGACGATGATCAAGTCACCAAAGTCACCCCCATAAATTCTTATGGACACTTAACTGTCCGGGAATGAAGGGGTAGAGAACATGAATGAAAGAAGAGTATGGGAATGAATGAACGAAAAAATTGTCCTCCCTCCCTCGCTCGCTTCATCAGCAACATCCACAGTAGTCAAAGTGGCAACACATGCACGTAATTTCTCATTTTTTTCTCTCTCGAGCAACAACAATGCGGATGTAACACGAAAGCCTCGATTCTATCTGTATCTCCTACTCTAATAGCAGATAAATATCATGTGTATCTATTTTTCTCACAGATAATATGGGTGCTTTTGCACACGCTTGCATGCAAGACACAAAAATTAAAAAGCGTCTAGTATACTTTTCATTATACATATATGTATATCGGTCGTATTATTTGATCTTCCGGTATTACGGAATTTCCCACACAGATTGCTTCCCTTGATAATATTTTGCACTTGCCGTTGTCACTGGAAGCATTCTGATTATTCTGGGGTAAAATCTCTTCACAACGGCACGATAACGGTGGTGGATTTTTTCTATGGTCATTCATGTACAGTGTAAAATGTACTGAAATTTCCGGAATGGTTGTGCTAGTGCTATATGAAATATGCAAAGTTCAGTAGGAATGGGTTCCCACGGTTTTCGTTTTACGCAGGAATAATTGAGGACTGTCCACATCTGTGGTAATTGTGCGCTTGGGCTTTATGAAATGAAATGGAGATATTACAACAACACCATTGTAACATTTTACAGGACACTGCCTCCTCATGCATGTACAGTGTAAAATGTACTGAAATTTCCGGAATGGTTGTGCTAGTGCTATATGAAATATGCAAAGTTCAGAAGGAATGGGTTCCCACGGTTTTCTTTTTACGCAGAAATAATTGAGGACTGTCCACATCTGTGGTAATTGTGCGCTTAGACTTTATGAAATGAAATGGAGATATTACAACAACACCATTGTAACATTTTACAGGACACTGCCTCCAGAGGACATATGAATGACAATTGTGTTGTGTTAGATGATGATACGCTTCTTGGATCATCACCGTCGGATGCCTCATCTTATTCTTGTATATCATCTCTTCCTGTCTGTTAGAGGATGCAGGCAGGATTCTTAAAAGTAGTAGGAAGTGATAAAGCATGAAATGATTTGAAGATGAACAGAGCTTCAAAATGTTAAAATTATTACTATAAACCATTTTTTGTTCCTCTTTTCTTCACACCGTTGACGACATTACATAATAATGATAATTAAATTAAAGTGACATTTATTGATCACTAGAACTTATCATTATCCCACTTAATAAAACCGGTTTCAGGTGACATGACAGGTACTGTTGCTGCTGTGATGACGACAGCGCAATGCGAATGTGACAGTTGACCAATTTGTGACTTGACAAAAACATGAAAATTAAAAACTTGTACCCTTGCGTTCAGTTTCGGGCTAAACTTTTTTGAATTAGGTAATCTGAGAAATATACTGCTTCAGTGCTTACTGAACAAGCAGACATTCCTGTCATACCCACCTCACCTTCCTCAACAAACTGTGAAATGAGATGAACAAACCGATAATTGGAGAAACAAGTGGTGATGCAGCAACTTATTATTTAACTTATCATTATCCCCCGTTTTAAAACCGGTTTCAGGTGACATGACAGGTAGGTACTGTTGCTGCTGTGATGACGACAGCGCAATGCGAACGTGACAGTTGACCAATTTGTGACTGTTGACAAAAACATGACAATTAAAAACTAGTACTCCTGCGTTCAGTTTCTGGCTAAACTTTTTTGAATTAGGTATTCTGAGAAATATACTGCTTACTGAACAAGCAGACATTCCTGTCATACCCACCTCACCTTCCTCAACAAACTGTGAAATGAGATGAACAAACCGATAATTGGAGAAACAAGTGGTGATGCAGCAGCTTATTATTTTGCTTGGGTTGTTGTTATTTTTGACTGCTTGGGTTGTTAAAGGTCAGGTAAATTTCTTGACCTAAGAAAAGGTATATGATATGGCGAGAAATAACAGTACCACAAAACATAACCGCAATACAACTTGTCACAAAATTTTTCTCATCAATGAATGCATTCAGTTGAAAAAGGAAACAAGTTGTAATTCAAAACCACCAGTTCTGTCCGCAAGGATCAAGGGACCTATACAGGAAGTAATTTTAATAAGAAAAAACATGTTTCAAAAAGCAGAGCAGAAATAATGCGAGTTTAAGAAAATAAGGTCAAGTCAGTGTTGCGTGGGATTAACAAGTGTGACCAAAATACACACAAAGTCAACTCATTTTTTCCAATTTTTCTCAAGGAAACACTATCCGTCGGATTATCCGACAAAAACTCAAATAACCAGCATGTTTTGGCCACAGAAATTTGTAGTGGGGAAAGGAAAACATGAAAATTACGACTTTACAAATTTTATAATGTGCGCAGTTGAAGGAAAGTTTAAACCATATTATAAATAGCTTTTAAGAAAAAACATGTTTCATAAAGCAGAGCAGAAATAATGCGAGTTTAAGAAAATAAGGTCAAGTCAGTGTTGCGTGGGATTAACAAGTGTGACCAAAATACACACAAAGTCTACTCATTTTTTTCAATTTTTCTCAAGGAAACACTATCCGTGGAATTATCCGACAAAAACTCAAATAACCAGCATGTTTTGGCCACAGAAATTTGTAGTGGGGAAATGAAAACATGAAAATTACGACTTTACAAATTTTATTATGTGTGCAGTTGAAGGAAAGTTTAAACCATATTATGAATCGCTTTTGACAGTAAGCATTATGCATAGGATCAATTACCTCGTTTTTTGGAATGAAGTGACCAAATTTTATATTTTTAAACAACCAAGGCATTAGGTTTTAAACTTTGATGTAATAATAATCATCTTATTATAACAAACAGAGCTGAAACACCCACAAGACATTAGGACCGTTTAAGTCAAATAAATTTATAATCACCGCTTTAATCCATAATTTTGAATTTAAATTAAACGAATTTTCCTCTAGCAGGTTTATGGCTTAAATGAATTTCATCAGTGTACATAATTCAGCCTTCCCTTTCTTTTATTTCGTAAACCAATTTGCTGGAATCAGGGTTTTATTTTATAATGATATCTGTCGTGTCACCACTTACTTTATTAACTTCAGTGTTAGCATCGATCCACAAAACTGTTTTTTTTTGGTTTTCTCTCTACTTTACCGTAATGAATCAAGTGCTTTTTTACTATAAAAATGAAGAAAAATCCACTCAATTTCCATCCATGCCATGTGTCAATTTCAATAATGGTCTGACTGAGCTGAAATGTGGGTATACTTGCTCCTTGTTTACGTTGTTGTTGCGGTACTGTAGCGGAAAGATGAGACCTTTTTCAGTTTTTTCTTTCTCCTGGAAAATAAAGTGGAGCAAAAAACAGTGCAGTTGAAATATATGTATGTACGCTTTTAAGGGAAATGAAAATGGTGTGTTGACAACGTAAGGATAATAGAAAGAGGGAAAAGGGAGCAAATAAATAAATTGGTAAAAAGTATTTTCTCGTTGTCGTATTTTTTAGACTTAAACGTTCACTCCAGTCCACACTCCGATTCCACTCTGCTTTCCACTCACAATTGATTTGCCACGAGAAAGAGAAGAAAAAAGCCATAAACACCCTAAAAAAGAGAACCACAATCCATTGTCGTTTTTTTCCATCTTATGGCAAAAAAACCATTTTATTTTTTTGTGTGATTTATTCCATTCTTCTGAAAATGAAGTGAAATGAACCAAAACCAAAAAAGCTTCACTTTATGCCTGCTCAACTATTTCATTTTTGTCTTTTGATGCACGTGTTGGCAATAAGTGCAAGAAGTGGTGCAGGATATGTAGCCAAACCACTTGAAATCCTAACAGGTCCAGATTATCAAAAGGATAAATGTGCCTACTTAATTTACAATGGCACACGGACACACCTGTGCTGCACCACCATTTGAAAATGAACACGGCTTCTTTTTCTCGTTTGGATAATTGGCCGCCATTATGTAGCCAAACCACTTGAAATCCTAACAGGTCCAGATTATCAAAAGGATAAATGTGCCTACTTAATTTACAATGGCACACGGACACACCTGTGCTGCACCATCACTTGAAAATGAACACGGCTTCTTTTTCTCGTTTGGATAATTGGCCGCCATAAAATAAACAAAGATTTTCATAATTATTATTATTACGTACATATATTCACTGAACACATCCACTCAATCATTTACAATTTTTCTTGAAAAAAATCATCTTCATCTGCATGTTATAATATTTTGGTTGCATAATAATTATAATCATGATGGTCCATGGTTCATCCCCCTTTCTTAATTTTAACAAGACCACTTACTACTACTGCTGCTGACCATTTTATCCAGAAAGTTGGTAGAGAAAAAAAGTAAAACTGCTTCCAGTTTTTTCTTCTTTATCTTCTTCTACGACTTTGCTTACTTGCCTGTCTGCCTGATTGAAAAATTAAGCGTTGTGTCTTAATGGGCTCATCATCTCATTTGAATATTACAACAGCAGAAAAAAAATGAAAAAATGAACGTGACTGAATCAGCAGCAGCAGCTTTTCTCTTTTCCCTGCTTCTTCTTGTGGAGTGGTGCACCTCTGGAGTATTTATGAAAATTAACAAGCTGTTTCCTCTCCGGCTACCAGGTAATTTCCTCAACCTCAACAACCAAATCATCTTGCCGCTCTGCTGGTGCATTCTAACTAGTTTGGCTACTGTTTGTGTATATGTATGTGTGTGTCTGTGTAAGTTAATGTAATAATCATCATCATAATCATAATCGCATCTCACACAGTTTACCATGTTCTACCTCCACCACCACATCTCCACCTTCTCGTCGTCATTTTCAAAGAAACAAGTTTGCATCCAAGAAAAAAACAAGATGACTGCTTTGGTCGGCTTTAGCTTGAGCTTTTAAAACTCTCCTTTACAGTTTCACTTACTCATCTTCATTTTTTCTGATGAGCCAACAAGTCTCATTATATTATTGTGCATAACAATATCAGTATATCATTTTTTATTGGAACATTTTTAATGTATGCTTTTGGTTTACACTTTAGCTGCACATATAACAGCAAGTAGCACAGCAATAATAATCATTAGAATCACAATAAAAAATATACCATGGAACCGTTTATTGTATTGAAGCTTCTTCTTCTTGACCACTCATGTTCAAATGAAAAGTGAGAAAAAACACGTTTATGCTTTTTTCTCTTCTCTGTTTGTTGTCTTGGCGATGCATGTGAAATAAAAATGACATTTCTAAATGACAAGTGAGAGTGTGTACTTGCTTAACTTATATGTGAAGCTTTATTCATCTAACCTTTCCCGGCGTAAATCTGCCAACTAATTGCGTAAAACACAAATTATTGTTATTATTTTTATTGCATTTCTCTTGTTCGCAAAGAAGAAAAAAATAATCTGGAATGGGCGGAGTAGCTAAATAGTGAAGTAAGTATGAAAAGTAAAAGCAGCGGCAAAAAATATATATCAGAAGTAATTATAAAATCTCCCGTTTAACATTTGAACATCCTACAAGTTCATGATGATGTAAGCAGAAATAATAATACCAGCTCATTTGCATAATAAAAAATTGTAAAAATAACAAAAAAATAAATAATGAAATTGCAGCTCTCATCTGCATCAGCCTTCCTCCTTTGCATAGTAACATGTGCGGTGGTTGAAGAGGAAAAAGCAACTCAGGAACAATTAGAGAAACGATTTGTCTATCTGATCTGCGATCTGATCTTGATCTCTTCACCATCACCAACCACCATCACCGCTACGCAGCAGCACAGCAAAGCTTAACCCAAAATATTGTATCTGTGTGTGTAATTCTAATCCAATTCTGTTGGGAATGATCATCATGAGCATCATCGTCATTCATGACATGACTGATTATGATTGCGGTCACGTATATAAAATAAATATTACATTATGAGTGCATGTGTGTAATTACTGCATGGAGTCTGTGAGTCTACTTGCTAAACAAAATGCTCATCATGGAGGAGAACTGGAGAAGTAAAATAGAATATAAGTGCATTTTATTTGTTTGTTTTGTTCGCAGGGATTCAAAATGATTGCAGTGCAGTTTTTCTACTTGTAATTGTAATTTGTAATCAATTGTGGAAAAGTCACGAAAACGATGATGATCATGATCAATCTCAAAACTCTTTTGTTGATTTTACATTTTGCATGAGATACGCTCACTCGTCGTCGTGTGGTTTGGTTTGATGCACAATCCCTGCAATAATAATAATAATAATCATCATCGCATCTCATTTCCCTGTTGTTTGACTTTGCATGAAAACGAAAGTGTGAGAAGATGGGCTGTTGTGAGAGTGAGGCTTTTTTGTGTAGTTCAACTAACTCTCCTCCATCTCCATCATTTCACCGATTTATTTTCTCTGCCTTGTTGTTGTTTGTTTGTCGTGGTGGCTGCTGTGGCTATGGTTTGGCTGGTATATAAATTTATCAAAGAAAGAATAAGAGAGATGATGGATGAGACAAGAAGAGTAGTACCGGAGCAGATGCTGCTGTTTTGTGGCCTCAACAAAATGATTACGATATAAAATTTGGTGGCAGCAGCATCCGGGACCAGATCCAACCAACTCCACTTGTGTGACTTGAAACAAAACGGGGAAAATAAAATATTACACCTTGCGCAATCCACTTCAGCAACCGTTTCATCTCTCTGAATCGTCTTGTTTGTTGTTCCATTCATTCGAATTCAAAAGGATTAGAGCAAACAAGCTTGGGCAAACAGATAAAAGTTGACAATAACAAGTTTGTTGTTGTTGTTGCGGTGATGTAACCGCTTGTTTGTCGTCATGTCGTGAAGATGTAATTCCATTTTACCATCGAAATGCTGCTCTTTGTTTTTCCGGTCAGGTTGTGATGATGAGAAATGGGATGAGGTGTTGGATATTTTTTCCATTACGACGATCATGATGAAGACAAGGTGCTAGAATTAATGCTAAAGAGGAAAACGAAAAGGTGACAAAGAGATTTGGTTTTGGTTGGTAGGAGTAAGAATGGATAAAGTGCCTACACAAAATACGTACATACATGCATAATAATAATATTTCTTGATATCTTGTCACACGACGACAGCACGCGAAGCGACGACATGCCAAAAAAGCGGCGGAGGATCTGCATCTTGCTGGAATGAGCGGATGATGATGCGTTCTGTGTGAAATGAAGCGGTGAAGCAGAAAAAGCAAGATTTCACCAGTAAACAACACAGACAATGGAAACGGCACGACATACTCATCAACGTTGAGAGCGAAAGTGAGGGGAACTGTTCCGTATGCAAGCAAGTTTACATGCGTACGACGCACGGTGGATAATCAGGCAATAAATATTCACGTTATGCAAAACGCTCTCCTGTCTGCCAGGACCTGGATGAATATATTATAGCATGCGAATGAACAAATTATTATAAAGATATATCCAGACAGAGAGTACATATCACGCTCTGTCGCCTTTTTCCAAAACAAACACCACCACCGTCACAAACTACACAACTCTTTCACACGAACGAATAAAACAAGAAGAAATAGATGTGCAGCAGCAATAAGTCATATTTCAACAGTAGCAGAACGCGTTTTAGACAGGACAATGCATATTGCAGCAACAGCAGTACGACACATTACACATGATAAGCCATTAAAATTAAAAAGTGAAAAATAAAACATGGAAATGGAAATAAATGTTATGTACCCCGACACGATGCAAGCATCGAGAGAGAAGAAAACAATAAAATTTTGGTAAAAGGAGAAAGAAGAATGAAAATACATGGCCAATTACAATTATTGCATCAACCACCGTCGTCATGATGTTGATGATGATCATTATTGTCACAAGTGTCAGGCAATGACACCACAACCGCCACTACTCAAGTCAAAAAGCGTAATAATAATGAACAAGAGGAGCCATTAGAAATTGTAATGCGAGGAAAAGGAGTAGTGGAGTGGAGCGTGTAGTTATTGATTGAGTGTTTGGGTGAAGTGGGAAATATGCAAATTTTGGGTAATTAAGGCGAACAAGATCACTGTGTTCTATTAGTCAGCTTTTGGCTTGGGATTTACAGCAGTTACTACTAGTGTTGGTTGATATGGTCGTGTGATGCCGATTTCTATGCCAAAAAAACAAAATGCTGTTCGTTGCTTACCATGAGAAATTTTTTGGACGAAACACACGACACAATTACTGTTACAACCACTCAACCATTCTCATTGCAAATTTTTATTAAATTTTCCGTTATGTACAAATTGGTAAACCCTAAAAGCATTGTCATCACGACATCTCAACTCTACTTCTTGATTGCTGCTGTGATGCATGTCAAGTGAAAAATTTGCTATGTAATTGTAATTTCTGATTTTGGATTTAATGCTGATGATGATTACTTACAAAAATGAAAATGAGAAGGTACTAATTTTTCGTTCCGTCATTACAAAACACGCAGCTGCAGTTACAGGCATTAATTTGATTAGCCTTTCATGTTACAGCAACGCACACTCTCACATCATCTTCGACTTCCGTTTCAATAGTTCGGAGCAGCATAATAACTTACACTTTTGAAGGATTTTCTATTTGACTTGTTATAAATTCCAAATTGTCGGTTTGACATTGACTTGTTTTCTTCAGTGTCTGAAAATTTCTATGTTTTTAATGTGGCTACTACATATAATGCATTCATCATATCATGGGCATACGCATTTCAATTTTTAAGGCACGTGTATTTTTAAATTAAATGTAGCAAAAATATACATACAATTCAATCGTGATTGACATGATTGTGTTTACTTTTATTTACTCTGTATCAAAATAAATACACACTTGAATGACGTTTCTTTATGATAATGATAGCTTATAAACTTGCCCGTATTAATAAATAGAGTGATAGCTGACGTACGTACGACATCAACGGTATTGACAATGACAAGGCAAATAACGTATCCAGAATTGAATAGCCACTTCATTTTAAAAAAAATTACTTATTCATCCAGATAGAATATAATGGAGCACGAGAGTAGCGCGAGCGTGATCACTGTCAACATCATCGTCCATGTTACCACACCGTTTACTAAAGCAAAAGTGACAGAATAAATTGAGCCGTCAAACAGTATTATTCTTGAAAGCTAAAAAACTCTCTTGAAATACTCTACTTTTGAAACGCTCAATCGTATCGTAATGCAAAGCGAAACGAACGAAAAAATCCATTTCCTTCTTCGGCTTTCCTTTTTCCTTCCTTTTCAGCAAAGGCGTCAAGTAGATAATCCACTGGAGAGAGAGAGGCAGAGAGAGAACCAAACCCGCAACAAAAACTTTAGCAGAGGTTTACAAGATGTAAAAAAGAAGGGGAAACTGATCCCATTTCTCGCCTTCTTCTCTTTAAAAAACAAAATTGTAAAATTCAACAAATATATATTTTGTTTCGTGTTTTTCTCAACTTGTTAAAAATTCAGGACAAGTAGTGATCATGCCAATACCAATAATAAAGTGTCATCATCATCGTATATATATACACCTATGTATATGCCATGTGTAAATGTGAGTGTGTGTGGTTTATTTTTTTAGTAAAATATATTGTGTTGCCTGAGAAACGCATCATTGCGTATTCACTACCACCACCACCACCACTTTACTTACTTATTCCAACTCATTTGTATTCCTTTTGGCTACTACTTCACTACTCCACTTTACACAATTGAATCCCCGCAAATAAATCCACAAGGCTTTCCCGAAAAAAAGTAAATTCAATTCACTCCCGTTCGCTGTTGCTGCTATGACTTGTATATATTTCTACGTTTTACATATTATTTTGAGTTGTTCGCATATCCCATGTATGTACGTAGGAACATACGATATATGAATAAAAAATACTTGATAATAAAAATAATAATAAATTCAATTGAATTGAAGCAAGTTAGAGGAGAGAACAAAAGCTTCAGTGAGAAAAATAGAAATATGGACCAGGGCAAAGTGGAACACTCTATTTTGTGTCAGCTATCCTATTTGTTGTTGATGTTATTGCTACGGCTGCTGCTGGAAATAGAGAAATTATTAAATGGATGAGAAAGGATGAAGAAGAGAGAAGAAGAGCCACTTCATTCCGTTCTCATGACGATGATCATTCAGTGGATTTCGGTTGGATACTCTCCGAGAGCCGAGAATGATATACTGCTCAGCATAATAAATAATATCATAGCCACACACTCTCGTTTTAGCTTATACATAGCTCATGTCCGCAGATTAATGTGCCACTTGTACATTAAATACGGTGTAATCTATCTTATTCTTCTAGTCTGCTCAGCTACTAGACTTGTGTTTGTTACAGAGCTATTTACTTACAAAATCGGCTTGGCTATATAGACTTAGGGCATCATCTGCTGCTGCTGTTGCTGCTCCATATAATATTTTTCATCATCAGAGAAGGGAATATGTCTCTCTCTCATTCATTCTAACTAACAAACTAGTGAAGTGGATTTTCTGTGTGAGTGCGAGCGAGAGTGAGCTCACTTGTTGTTTTCCTTCTTTCCTTCTTTATGCGAGCGAGCAAGTTAAGTTGTAAATCAAGTTGAATTAGCTAAAAACAAGTCATGACAGTACTAATTGCTCTTCCCTTCCTTGGTACTTTTCTCCTTTTCATCCAGAAGCAGCAGCAACAACAAAAACCCCAGCCTGCAACAAATACAACAAGTTTTGATGTGGAGACGGCTGCTGTTATGTCCTCTTGTGAAATAAATTGCTTGAATAAAGAGTCTGGGGCATTGTGAGAATTGAAAGGATTCCTACAATACCGGAAGTGACTGGGATTTTCTTTCTTGTGTGTATAATACAATAATCATAATAAGCTCGTGTGCTCAGCGTGTGTTTGTGAATTTGCAGTCAGTCAACTTTTCATTGTAAGGACGAAAAATATAACACGTGTTGGCAGTTGACTTGATTTTGTTTATATGGAAAGAGTCTGGCACAGGTGTTTCTCGCTACCTGTGTACTTTAAATCGCTATCTAAATCCTTACAGCTGCCGACACTTTAATATTTTTTAAGCCGTGAGCCATGACTAATCAATAAAAAATTTGATTGAACAAAAGTAATTTTATCCATTCAGGTTTATAATCCTTATTATTGGCTTAATTTAGATAAATCTGCGATTGTGGAGTGATGATATTTTTGTTTTTATAAAAAAGTATATGGTTTTGTACGAGGAATTATGAAAGGACAATACATAATATCGCCATTGAGTGTTCCGGTCTAATGTCCGAATCGGATACACTTTTGTGTACTGATTGTAATCAAAGAGGAGTGCACAGAACTAGAAAAGCAGTGAGCAAGTTGCTGACTGTTTTTATGACAAAGTGGAACAAATCGGTGCCATTAATACTGCAGTTGTGTGATTTTAGTAATATTATCATGTTGAAATCATAGTATTATTAGTAGTAGCGTTCATGCTGAAATGCCCAGCAATGTTCAAGACCACGACTGGGAAGTTAACCGGAAGTTGTTTATGCTTTTTCCCTCACTATTCATTTTACTTGTCATTGCCTTTTACTACGTACCACAAAAACAGTAATAATGACAGCAAATGTAATGCTATTGTCCTTTTCTCTTGTTTCCGGATTCCGGCTGACTCTCTGTCTCTCTCTGTTTCCCCCAATGACCAGTTATTTCTTTCATCCTTTTCTACTGGCATTGCAAACTTTTCCAGCTTTATTTTGTTGGACAGTGTTCCAAATCCAACAAAGTGCTCCTAATCATGGATTCGGATCCTTCAGAATTACTTCAGAGTGAAAACCACCACAAAGACAACAACTGCCCCCAGAGTTTTCCCTGCCCTGATTTAAAAAAAGCTGAAGCCAATCTTACATTTAAAAAAGGAGCGTTGGATTTTACTTTATTCGATTTTTTACGCTCTGCTTTGAGTGCATTTTTACTCACAATGATTCTAAAGTAATCAGAAAAAGTTTGCATTTTTTTCAATCGAGCTGTTCAACGATCGCCGCAAACCCCACAAAAAATCGGGAAAGACAATTCAAGTTACGTAACTTGGATAATGGAAGAAAGGCTTATTTTCAAACTGTACAGTGTACCCCAGGAAAAGCAAAGCAAAAGAAAAGAAAGCAGCGTGTGGCGGTGTTGTAATGTGTGTTGTCTTTTGTAAAAATGACAATGACATTGGTAAAAGAAAAGAAAGCAGCGTGTGGCGGTGTTGTGATGTGTGTTGTCTTTTGTAAAAATGACAATGACATTGGTACGCTGCTGCTGTCTTTTTTCAAAGAGGCAGTTGAAAATCCTTTTGTCTAAATCATACCTAAATACCACATGGCACTTCACTACTCACTACTGCACGCACATCGCATAGACTTTTAAAACGGTAATCTTATCAGTGGGAAACAAACCGGCCATAATCTCGTTTACCGCATGTTCTTCACACCTTATTTACTCGGAACAAGAGAAAGGAACGGACAAAGCAAGCCCCAATACAGCACAGTGCGCTAAGTTAGCTTGTCTCCATTAAAATGGAGTATTACTCAGTACGCACCGAATGTATGATTTAAAAGTTTTACTCCAGATAACGAGAGAACTTTTCTCAAAATGTGTTGCCGTAAAGCAACATTTGTAAAAAAATAAGGATGATTCATATTGTTTTTGAAAGCTAATATGAAAATAAATATGATACTACTAAACAGGTCTCGATATCTTTGCACTTTTATTTAGTGGCAGCCTCGCAGGTTTGAATCTTCTTGCATCAAAATGATGATAATGATCTATTTTACATAATCAAATTGACTATTGATCCAATCAATATTATGATGATCCTCTCTCTTGGTCTGAAGCGGAAGAAGAAT